>JABUQX010052983.1:7500-10000 GCA_015478945.1 Trachelipus rathkii
CTTGTAATAATTGGAGCTATTGAATATACTATCCTTCGAGTTTCACCTTTTCACGTATCTCACACAGCATCTAATATAAGTGATTGTCTTCAAAATGTTATGGAAGAATTCAATATTCCTGCTAATAAAATTCATGTTATAGTAAGAGATAACGCACCTAATATGGCTGCAGGAGTTACACAAGCAGAATTCCAGGAATTACCTTGCTTTTTACACTCTTTGACACTAGTTCTCAATGATGCCATATTTGAACAAAGAGACGTGAAAAAAATATATCCATATGCAAACAAATCGTAGGTCATTTTAATCACTCACCTCAAGCTATTGCCAAGTATGAAGAATATCAAACTAGATTTAATTTACCACAGCACAGATTTATTCAGGATGTACAAACCAGATGTAATAGCCAGTATCATATGCTTTCAAAATTTTTTGAACAAAAGACGGCTCTCATTTCATATTGCAGTGATCATTCAAAACCTGCATGCTTAGAAACAACGGAAAGTTCTTGAAAAATTGCTAAAAATACTTAAAAATTTTGTTGATTGTACAAATTTATTGAGCCACAAGGAATCAATGGCATCGGCAATAATCCCAAATATGAAAGTGATTTTGGTCTACAGTATCAGCATGGAAAAATAGATTCAGCATTTACTTTACTGATAAGAATCTTGTGCTTGCTACCTATCTTGATCCACGCTTTAAAACTACATTCCTTGAGGATGAATATAACAATAAAAAAAGTGGAAGATATTCTTAAGCAATGGATGTGCGAAGATATATGTTGTATAAAGGAAAGGAAAACAGTTTCCACTACTTTAAACCAATCTTCAGATTCTTCTCATTTATCAACAGAATAGGGCGAAAAAGGTGATACTGAAGATAATAGTTTTAACTTCAGTTTTGAAAGCTGTTTTTCGGAATTTAAAGAGAAAAAGACTTTAAAAACAGCAAAGAAACTCATTCCCAAGGAGAAAGACACATATATTGAAAAAATTGAAGATGTTATAAAAGTAGAAATCAGCCAATATAAAAATATGAAACTTATTAAAAATTCAGAAAGTCCCTTACAATGGTGGTCATCGAATAAAGGTACCTTTCAGCATTTGGGTGTCCTTGCTAGAAAATATTTAAGCTCGCCCCCTTTTCCGTGGAAAGTGAAAGACTCTTCAGAATTGGAGGATCAATTTATTCTCCTAAAAAAATCGGATGCACTCAGAAACGGGAAAAATGTTAATGTTTTTGCACTACAATTTAAGAGTCATGCTTTGACTACAAATAATAATGATAATTTTGCTTCAAGATCTTACTTTTAGTAAATTAAAGAAGGAATTTTTTTTTTAAACAAAAAATGACAAAATTGTTCATTTATTGTAAGATTTTTAAATATTGCTATTATTTTTCAGTGGTTAAATAAATAAAAGGTAATTAACTAATTATTTCTTTAGCAAAGATAAAATATAAGAGAATTCTATAACATTAATTTATAAGGTTTTAAATATCTAAAATTAGTTGATTTAGCAAAATTAGGCATATATATATTTATATATATATATATATATATATATATATATATATATATATATATATATATATATAAAATATATATATATATATATATATATATAATATATATATATATATATATATATATATATATATATATATATATATATATATATATATATATATATATATATACAGTGGCGGCTCGTCTTTATGGGCTATTGGGCTGCAGCCCCTCCAAATTAAAAATGCCAGGCATAGGATGTTGATAGAAATATGAAATTTTTGTCAAAGTAAAGTGATCTGAATTTTTTTTTTAACAATTTAGTACATAAAAAATTAGTAATCAATTAAGAAAATAACAAAGGAATCCTTTTTCCAACTGCAAATTGTGCGTACGATATTTATTTCAATATATTCAATTAAATAAAATTTGGGCTCTACTTTTGCGGCCCTAAAATAAGCCAATTTTATAATTTCTTAAAAATAAGACAAATATAGCAACATACGAAAATAAAGAATTCAAAATTCCTATAGTACTTTTTATAATGTTGCCAGTTTGGCTTCTATTATTTCATAGCAACTTGGAAGTTTTTCTCATATAAAATTAAGGTTCAAATTTTACAGAGTTGCTAGATTTGTCCATGTAATGTCCTTCTTTTACTTGTATATAGAGAGTCAGAGACACTAAAGTCAGTTTATTCGCATTTTACGGGGGGAGAGCTTGTGTTTATTTTTTTGTGCGAGAAATAACATAGTGAAAATATATGCAAAAATAATTACCCGTGTGATAATATATATATATATATATATATATATATATATATATATATATATATATATATATATATATATATATATATATATATATATATATATATATATATATATATATATATATATATATAGAGAGAGAGAGAGAGAGAGAGAGAGAGAGAGAGAGAGAGAGAGACCAAATCCTAGATAAGCAGGCAATGACGTTTTTCGTATTTGT
>JABUQX010052983.1:20000-22500 GCA_015478945.1 Trachelipus rathkii
GGATTCCATGATTTTGGCGATGGTTTCGTGTGATTGATATTTCTGATCATCTTTATATTGTTTTAATTGATAGAGTGGACCTGTTGTTACGCCTATGAATGTTAAACGCTGAAATTTATGCTAGGTCCTTGGTGCAGGTCAACTTAATGTTGATTTTGTTCTTCTTTGCAAATCTATGGTTTTACCTTTATATGTTTTATTGCAAGTATTTCAGGGGATGTGATATATACAGCTTTAGGGTGAGATTTTCTTTTCGTTTTGGGGGTTTTTGAGAATGTTTTTTAAGGTGATGTTATTTGATGGAATGAGGGTAATATTTTTTGTTAATATTGTTTTAACGAATATAATGATAATTGAGGAATTTTGGTAAAGAGGAGGTGTTGCTATTTTTCGGAGGAAAGGGTGCTATAGTACCTCTTTTTTTTGCTTTGTTAAATGCTTTTGTGATAAAAACTCAGGATAGTAAAGTGATTTGAAAGTATTGTGGATGTATTAAGTTTTCTTTGTGCTCAGGAAGAGGAGAGAGCATATACGAATGGCAGGAGAAATAGAGATGAACAGAACAGCTAATTTTGTGTTTGGGGAATGATTAGATAGCCAATGTATATAGTTTGGTGCGAATGTTGGTTTTCTATATATAGTAAATTGCAAGTAATTGTTATTCCATGTGATTAAGGTATCGAGGAAGGGGACAGAGTTGTTGGAAGGCATTTCTATCGTATACTGAACTGAAGGATGAATAGAGTTCATATAGTTTAGGACATCATTAGGGTTGGTGTTGTGAGGGAGGGAGACAAAAATGTCATCTACATATCTAATCCATAAACTATTGTTTAATAAAGGGTGGGGTAAAATATGATAAAATTCATTCTGTTAGTTCCATATATATGTTACTGAGTATGGGAGACAGTGGGGATCCCATACTCAAGCCGAAAGTTTGTTTGTAATATTTGCCAATTAAAATGAAAGAAGTTATGTTGTAATGAGAGATTGGAACTTCTCCCTTTCATATATAAAACAGCTCATTAATCACCTAAAAAACATTTCTCAACCCCCAAACGAAAAGAAAATCTCCCCCAAAGCTTGTATATATCAAACATCCCCTGCAATACTTGGCAATAAAATATATAAACGTTGAAACCATAGATTTGCAAAGAAGAAAAAATCAACATACAGATGACCTGCACAAGGACAGCATAAATTCAGCTTTAACAAGTCATAGGCGTAACACAGGCCACTCTATCAATATCAACAATATAAAGATGATCAGAAATATCAATCACACAAACCATCGCAAAATCATGGAATCCTTTTGCATTTAAAATAGAAAACATCTAAAATAAGCATCCCGGTGAAGCTAGTTAGATTTTATACAAAATGAATATCTGAAAACACAAAATATTTCAACAACACCATGAAGAAAATAGGCAGACCACTGAAACACACTTGACTGATGAAGATCTAAGAAGAAATCCAGTCCCCCTTAGCCTGAAGAGGGTTTTCTCCGCGTGTCGGGACGAAAAAATAGCTTTCCTTTTTAAAATTTATTTCATTTAAAAAAAGTGTCTTTTAACATGTTTTTTTAATTTGTGTACATTTAGTTATAAAATGAAGTGACAGTAAAAAATAATAAAAAAAAAAGAATCCAAGAGCTTCCTCTCTCAAGTATATATTATAATATATATATATATATATAATATATATTATTATAATATATTATTCTTTTATATTTATATATATATATATATATATATATATATATATTTATATATATATATATATATATATATATATATATATATATATATATATATATAATATATTAATTCAATTAAATAAATAAATTTTGAAAAGAGATTTCGGAAAATATTTGATTTTCTTGAAGATATTTACTTTAAATAAATAAATACATTAATATTTTAACAATTATATTTATTTCCTTTTCCGAATTCGTGTGATATATCAATTTCGAAATTTTTTTATGTTAAAAAACTTCGAAAATTATAATTTGGCTCATTTTAAATTTGAATCAATAGTAAATATCCAAAAAAAAATTGATTATATTTAGGTATGTTATATATTTTGCATCAATTTCTAATAACAAAGGAGTAATGGAATTAAAATATATTTTTTTTTTTTGTTTTGATTTAACCCTCTATTATTTAGTGTAAATTTACAGTTAACCGGCAGAAAACCCGGTTTTTCGCTGATTTTGGCCGGGGCCGGGGCGGGGCCGGGGTTGGCCGGGCCGGGGCCGGGGCCGGGCCGGGGCCGGGGCCGGGGCCGGGGCCGGGGCCGGGGCCGGGGCCCCGGTCGGTTCCTAGTCAGACTGTACGTCGACATATATTGGCTACACGACGAAGATTTTCGGACAGGGCATATCAACATCGCTACAGTCCCAGCAAAATCTTTGAACATTTCCACACGGCACATGGTCAATCAACTATTAGTAATATTTCTAAACATTTCACAATATTATACGGATCATGTGAAGTCCAGA
>JABUQX010052983.1:25000-27500 GCA_015478945.1 Trachelipus rathkii
TATATATATATATATATATATGATAATTATATTTATATATATATTATATATATATATATTTATATATAGTATTATATATATATAAAATATATATATGTATATAGAGTTATATATATATATATATTTATATATTATATATAGTATATATGATTTTAAATCTGAGAAACAAAAATCAATATATAATATATATATATAATATTATAATATATATATATATATATTACTATATACTATATATATATATATATATATATATATATATAATATATATTAGTATATATGATTTGATGTTATAGTATATATGATATCGATATGTATTATTATATATATATATATATATACTATTTAAAGACCCTTAGTTGCTAACAA
Organism: Trachelipus rathkii; assembly: GCA_015478945.1. NCBI lineage: Eukaryota > Metazoa > Arthropoda > Malacostraca > Isopoda > Trachelipodidae > Trachelipus > Trachelipus rathkii. The sequence goes on from JABUQX010052983.1 coordinate 25,370, forward strand.
TAATTATGTATCTTGTTATTTTAATGAATTTAGGGTAAATACAAATTAAATTTTGGGTAACTAACATACCTACTAGAACCTATACCCAACCAACCTATACCTAACCTAACCTAAACTTAACCTAACCTAACTACCTAACCTAACCTAACCTAACCTAACTAACCTAACCGTTAACCGTGAACCTAACCAGACTTAACCTAAATTAACCTAAACTAATTTTAACGGAGTCAACCACTTTAATGTCCATTATAAATATTATATGATAATATATATATATATATATATTATATATTTAGTATATAGTATATAAATATATATATATATAATATATAATAATATATATATATATATATATATATATATATATTGTTTGCCAGATGACGAAGAAGACGGTGAATCACAGCAAGCTTTGGCGGAGCTGGAAAACATTGATGATGAATGTGACTCTCACGGAATCGTTTTCGTAAAGATAGACAATAAGGAAGAGGCAGCAGAATACGGCATTGACAAGTTCCCAACCATGGTTTACTTTGAAAAGAGTATCCCTTCTGTATATTTTGGTATGTAATTGTTTGAGTCAATCGTCTTTTTCTTTTTTTCTTTTCTGTTTTTTCTTTTCTTCTTTTTTCCTTTCTTTATTTTTTCTTTTTTTCTTTTTTTTTCTTTTTTTTTTTATTTATTTATTTTTTCTTTTTTCTTTTTTCTTTTTTTTTTTTCTTTTTTTCTTTTTTTTTTCCTTTTTCCTTTTTCTTTTTTCTCTTTTTTTTTTTCTTTTTTTCTTTATTTATTTTTCTCTTTTTTATCTTTTTTCCATTTTGTTTTTTTGTCTTTTTTTTTTTTTTTCTTTTTTTTTTTTTTTTTTTTTTCTTTTCTTTTTTCTTTTTTTTTTTTCTCTTTTTTCCTTTTTTTTTTTTTTTTTTTTTTTTTTTTTTTTTTTTTTTTTCCCCTATTTTCTTCTTTTTCTCCTTCCCTTTTCTTTCTTCTTTTCTTTTTCTTTTTTCTTTTTCTTTTTCTTCATTTTCTTCTTTTTCCTTTTTTCTTTAAAAAAATATAGATTTTAAATCCGTCGCATTAATAAGATTAATGATACATTTTTGTCCCGTAAAGGAAGTCTTTTAGCAGAAGACGAGGTTCTCGATTGGTTGATTCATCAAGTCGAAAACGAAGAGATCGAAGAAGTTACCGACGAAATGCTCGACAAACTCATCGAAAAATCTGAGCATCTTGCCGTTCTTTTTTGTAAGAATTTATTATTATTATTATTATTATTATTATTTTATTACTTATTTATTATTATTATTATTATTATTATTATTATTATTATTATTATTATTATTATTATTATTATTATTATTATTATTATTATTATTATTATTATTAATTATTATTATTATTATTATTATTATTATTATTATTATTTATTATTATTATTATTATTATTATTTAAAACTCCTCATAAAATAAAATGTCTTTCACCTTGGCAAATAAAATCATTTGATCTTTTAACAATCAAAGTCATTTTATAATTTTCTAAATTTATTCATTTATTTATTTTTTATGAAAGCAATCGTTTATAGACTATAATAAAAATTTAATTCTGTTTTAAAATAAATTTTTATTGTTAAATTGTTTGAAAGTTTTTAAAAAATTATTTATTTTCTTGAGTTGAAAAAATTAAGTTTATTGTCGAATTTTTTTACTTTTTATAAAATTTTAATATTTCTGTATTATTATTATTATTATTATTATTATTATTATTATTATTATTTATAATTATTATTATTATTATTATTATTATATTATATTATTTTATTATTATTATTATTATTATTATTATTATTATTATTATTATTATTAATTGCAGACGACAAAAACCAGAGAAGAAGCAAAAAAGTTTTATCCGAGCTTGAAAATATCGACGACGAATGTGACACTCGGAACATCATCTTCGTCAAGATCGACAACGAGGATGAAGCGAAAGAATACGGCATCGAAACCATCCCGAGTCTCGTCTATTTCGAGAGCGAAATTCCTTATACCTATGAAGGTATGATTTCGATATTTTCTTCTACAGAAGGTTCAATTTAATTTATTTACATTTTTAGACAAAATTTGGCCAAATTTTTTGTAA
>JABUQX010052983.1:32500-82500 GCA_015478945.1 Trachelipus rathkii
TTTTGTTTATGAGGTAACTAAACAAAGCTCGTAAGTTATACAGCTAGGAGCTATGTTAGCAAATTATCTCTAGGGATAGTTCTAGCTAACCAGATTTTTTTTTAAATTACCGTGCTTTCAAAGAAATCTATTTATTATATCTCAGGAGATCTAAACGACGAAGAACGTGTGCTGAATTGGCTTACGGACGAAGAAACTTTAGAAATTCCGAATCAAATCGAAGAAGTCAATTCGAAGATGCTTGAAAGACTCCTAAATACCTCGGATAATTTGGCCGTATTCTTTTGTAAGATCAACTTTTTTAATTAAAAAAAATTCATTATGTCCTGTGATTTTAAAACTGTTTTTTTTAAGGAATAATGCTTTAGTTTCGATTACATTTTTTACTATACTTTCTAACTTTATATGAAATTTGATATATATAGACAAAGATGGCGATAAAAAAAGCAGAAGAATATTGGAAGAGCTTGAAAATATTGATGATGAGTGCGATGATATCGGAATTGATTTCGTTAAAATCTCAGACGAGCAAGCTGCTCAACAATTTGATATAATACACATTCCAGCTATTGTTTATTTCCGAAGTAGATTTCCCCAAATATATGAAGGTAAGTAAGAAACTAGTTTACCAGAGCTTATCATGGTCAATTTTTTAACCATAAATTTATATTAGATCGTTCTTCGTATGTTAATAATTTGACGATTTTTTTACAGGAGACTTAAAAGATGAGGAAGCTCTTTTGGAGTGGCTTATCGATAACAAAGATCGAGGACCTATTTCAATAATTGAAGAGGTTGATGGAAATATGCTTCAGTCTCTCATTGATACATTCGATTTTGTAGTAGTTTATTTCTGTAAGTTATTCATAATTTTAAACCACAGAAAAAAAAAATTCAAATTAGGACCTGTCGAACTCTGTTGTAAACATTTTAATACTCTTAAATAGATGATGAAAACTGTCCAACATGTGAGACAGTTTTGTCGGAACTCGAAACTATTGACGATGAAACTGATGAAGCTGGTATTCAATTTGTAAAAACCAATGACGTGGATGTGGCTGAAGATTTAGGCATTAGTCACCTTCCGGCTTTGGTTTATTTTGAAGGAGGCGTACCAAGCATTTATGATGGTGGGTAAAACACGTAGACAATCTTTAAATTAAATCGTATTTGAAAGCATAAGAAATTATATTAAAAATTATTTTACTGGTTTTATAGGTGACATAACGGCTGAAGAAGACGTTCTAGAGTGGTTGATTGAACAACGCCATGAAGATACTATTGAAAATATTAACAGACAAATGCTATATACCTTAATAGATACTCAAGATTACTTGGCTGTCTATTTCTGTAAGAAATATTTAATAATTATTTTATGTTGTATATTCCTATATAAAAAAATTTTTTTTCCTTAGTTAATTTTCTAATCCTCTCTTAACAGTCAACGATGAGAACGATGAATGTCCAAAAGTTCTCCGAGTTCTTGAAAAGATAGACGACGAAGCTGCCGAATATGGAATACAGATGGTTAAGATGAATGATAGACTAATGGCTAAAAAATACGGGTTTAGAAACCCTCCTGGTTTGGTTTATTTCAGGAAAGGAAAACACATTACTTATGAAGGTGAAATTTTGTAGATTTATATTAAAATTTAATCAAATTATATTCTAATTCTTTTTTTTAATTACGTTTTTAAAATTTTAAAACATCTTTTTCTGAAGGGGATCTGTATGAGGAAGAAGATGTCTTAGACTGGATTACAGCCCCTGAAAACATGGAACTCAATGATGCCATAGAAAAAGTTAATAGAAAAATGTTCGACAGACTTCGACAGACAACAGATTACTTAGCCGTGTATTTTTGTAAGTTAAATGCTTAACGACCTTAAAATTTGGCTTGTAAAGATTCATGATCCCTGAAATTGAAAGGTTAACGAGCGTTAACCTCATAAGAACATATGAAATTAGGGATAGTAAGAAGGCACATAGGTTTATCGAAGACTGTTTAATCTCAGTACCCAGAACATGCAACCAAAGATCTTAAAGATACTCTTACTACTACCTAAAATAATTAACCAGCTACCAATTTTAAGTAAAACTCGATACTTTTTAGACACTATAACTAGCATCCTAATTCCTAAAACCATGTTATTGTTGACGATAATTTGCCCATATTTTACTATTTTACTAAATCTGTTGGTAAATCTTCAGTTTTGACATTAGTATTTTCCATATAATAATTATGAGTACTAAATATTTAAGCTTGCGAATGCATCTCAAAAAATATGAAAAGTTTACTTCCAATAAACTTGAATTTTGAAAAGGTGATATTACACTCTACTGGAAGTCAGATTGTGGACAAACACAATCGTAGATACTTGACTATTACAAAATACGGATGTAGATTCTCTGAATAAGATGTAGATTTAATGTAGATTTCAAGATTTAGCTGAGGCATATTTCAGATGAGAATGCTAAAGTGACAAAAATCCAAGAAACAAGTATAATACTTATAAATTTTTTTTTTTTTTTTTTTGCAACAGACAACGAAGAAGGGTGTAAACAGTGCCAAAAGGTTTTGACAGAACTTGAGAATATCGACGACGAAGCGGACGCGAATGGAATTGATTTTGTCAAAATTGATGATCCAAAATTGGCAAAAGAAGTTGGAATTTATGCTTACCAGCCATTGTATTTTATAGGGCCGGTGCTGACCAACCCATAATATTTGCAGGTAATATATTTAATATACAATAATATATTAAAAGTTTTAAAGACAATATTATATAAGAAATAAAGCTGTATTTTTAAGCAAATGAATAAATAATTAGTAAATCAAATTTTATTAGTAAAAAGATATGTAATTTGCTTTCAAGCACTCGTACACATCTTCCTAAGAAAAGATGTTTTTAAATCCTGTTAAATTATCACCCATTTAATAGAAGGTTCTTTTCTATATTTTCTAATATTGTTTCTCAAAACAAAACCCAAAGCCAATTATTTTCTTTTCGTTTTCGTGGAGGTGATTTAAAGAACGAGGAAAACATTCTGAGCTGGTTGATGACTGAAAAGGACCCGTCTGCTGATTTTATTGAAGAAGTCACAGGGGACATACTACTAAAACTGATCAGAGATTCTGACGCCATAGCTGTCTATTTCTGTAAGTAGTTTTAAGCATTACCACTTATTATTAAAAATCCTATATTCCTCCAAATGGGAGAATAGCGAGGTTTATAGGTCAGTCTTCTTCACAGCTGCATATTTACTTTGTCCTTATTGCAAAGTAGATATATACTTATATAGATGACAATAGGCTAAATGAATAGTGAATTTTCGGTAATTTCATAAGTGATTTTGATAAAGAGAAAGTCTATATGGCAGAAATGCGGGTAACAATGAATAATTTTAGGTTGAGGGAAAGAATGAGAATGATTTTGCCCTTAATTAAATAACGAAAAAGTTATCAAAATGCAGAAGAAAAGGGTAAGGGAAGATTGTTTCTATTTCTTTATTGTGGAATGTTCTATGAGGTATATAAATGGAAGATACGGACAAAGGTTTCAGCGCGCTCTCACGTGTGTGTGTGTGTGTGTGTGTGTGTGTGTGTGTGTGTGTGTGTGTGTGTGTGTGTGTGTGTGTGTGTGTGTGTGTGTGTGTGTGTGTGTGTGTGTGTGTGTGTGTGTGTGTGTGTGTGGGTGGGTGTGAGTGTGGGTGTGGGTGTGGGTGTGTGTAGGTGTGGGTGTGTGTGTGTGTAGGTGTGTGTGTGTGTGTGTGTGTGTGTGTGCTGCATGAAAAGATTTCAAGTTTATATATATATATATATATATATATATATATATATATATATATATATATATTTTTATATATATTTTTTTAACTTTTTTTTATATATTATATATATATATATATAAATATATATACTTATATATATATATATATATATATATATATATATATATATATATATATATATATATATATATCATTGCTAATCTATTTTTTTTTATTTTGACTTTTTCAAAATGTATTTCTTCTATTGTGAAAAATAAATTAATTTTTGGTAAAAAGATTGGAACAGTGGAGCAGTTTCAAATTATACTCTACTCATTACATTTATTTTATTTATTTTGTTTTTAACTTTTTTGTGTATTTTTATTAAACTAAATAGAAATTTTATCCTTATATTAAAACAAAGATTCTGAGGAGACCTGTGAGGACTGCATGAAGGTCCTTCAAGAGCTGGAAGAGATCGACGACGACACTGATAAAATAGGCGTCAAATTCGTCAAAACTCAAGACACAAAAGTTGCCGAACGATACGGCGTGAAAAACTTTCCCGCGCTTTTGTACTTTGAGCGCCAAGTTCCGACCGTCTTTGAAGGTAAGTTTGCAAGTGCTATTTAACCTGTGATTTAACAAAGAAATATAACTCACTCCTAAATTTGTATATTATTATTATTATTATTATTATTATTATTATTATTATTATTATTATTATTATTATTATTATTATTATTATTATTATTATTATTATTATTATTATTATTATTATTATTATTATTATTGCTCTTTCTCGATTACTTTAGTTAAAGTTCTTTACTACTACTACAGGAGACCTTTCGGCAGAGGAAGAGGTCCTGCAATGGCTCGTTTTGCAGAAGACTGAAGACCGAATCGAAACTATTAATAGAAATATGTTGGAAGTTATGCTGGAAGACACACAATACTTAGCTGTTTTCTTTTGTGAGTATATTGGTACTATATAGTCAGTGGCGGCTCTAGGGCAGGACGACCTGGGCAATAGCTCTGGGCCCCGCGCCTTATAAGGGCCTCGCGCGCATGCAGAGGCTAACAGATTTAACGCCCCATATCGCATGACCTGCTCAATATATATATATATATATATATATATATATATATATATATATATATATATATATATATATATATATATATATATATATATATATATATATATATATATATATATATGCTATATATATATGCTATATATATATATATTTATTCTACAATGTCCAGGGTTTAAACCAAGTTTGTTGCTGTGCAGAATTTTATACTTTATATACTTGCTGTGTATGTTTTCTACTAAACGTCCAGGGCCCCGCAAAGCTTAGGGCTGCCATTGCCGCCCAGGGCTGCCATTGCCGCCCGACTGTATATAGTAGAACAGTATTACTTATTAAGTGCCCTTGAAAAGGGCTCTGACCTTGAGTGATAACCTGTAAAAATTAAAAGATATATATATATATATTTATATATTTATATATATATATATATATATATATATATATATATATATATATATATATATATATATATTAAATATATTAGTATATATATATATATATATATATATATATATATATATATATATATATATATATATATATATATAATATATATATATATATATATATTCTCAAATATATATATGTAAATATTTATATATATATATATATATATATATATTTTTAAAAGACAAACCAAATTGCCGAGCATGCGACTCAGTTTTACAAGAATTAGAAAATATCGATGATGAATGTGACGTGTATGGCATTCATATGGTGAAAATTCAAGATCCTCAATTAGCTAAAAGATATGGGATTAAAACCCTCCCGGCTCTCATCTACTTTAGAAATGGAAATCCACTGATTTTTGACGGTAAGTTTGATATTCCAGAAAAATGATGATCTTAGTCGTTATTGAGCGTGTATGTATATGAAGAGTTGGGGTTCTTAACTTGGGTTAACGGGGCTTTCAAGATGGGTCGCTGTAACTTCTAAAAAAATTAGTGCTAATTTTTTTTCCTTCATTTTAAATTTTAAACCTTCTTCGTAATTAACACCTGCAAGACGCGAAAATATGTGCAGATTTAAGAGTATACTGTTACAACACTCTGGGTAATAATGAAAAATTTCTACATTTATTTATAATTATTATATTAACATTTTAATTTAAATATAGACCCATGGATCTTGAACTTGATCTCCTTGTTTATTTTAGGTCGTGATCAAAAAGGGTTAAGAGCCTCTGATAGATGAATGGAATTAGGCTTAATTATTTTCTCCTGCTTTTAAACTTAGTTGTCTGCTACATAATTCTTGCAAGTTTTAACTTAGATATAATCGATCATTATCAATAAATTAAGATTGTTAAAAAAATAAAAATCGGTTAAGATGAGTTACGAAATTAAAGATAAATTTAATTATAAAGTAAAACATATGAATCTTTTTTTTTTTTTTAATAAAAAATTATTATCAACCATTTTGGAAATTTAAAAAATTAACATTCAACAAACATAATCTAATGTAGTAAAATTAAAAGCTAAATTCTTATTAAAAATAAAAATGATATCCAGAAAGTAATTGTAAAAAGACTTCAATTACTTTTATTCACTTTGAAAAATATTGAATCAAGTTTTATTTTATTTAATTAATAAATTGCATAATGCAATAATAGGGTTTCAATTGGTTTAGAAATTCAGGTTACCTTAACAGAATTTAATTTAATCTACCCTAAAATTTTCTCAACAGACTTTTATTTCCAGAAAATATATCATCTCTTCAGAGAAGTTTAAAGGTTTGTAAAAATTTACCTGGTATTTCAGGTCATATGAGATACAAGCAATATGAGCAGCAAATGGTCAATGTAAAATTAATAACTTGCAATTAACATATTTCTCCATTATTAATTTCTCCCAGCTTCTTTTTTTTCATTGTTCCAAGTCTTTTTCTTTATTATTCATCTAAATATAATATTAAAATTTTAATGATTTATCATTATTTTACAAATATTTTTAAAATCAGTACTTCATTTATATTTTTCTCCAATAATTTAGATTAAGGATGATTTGTTTTCAGTTTGATGAAGTCTTTATCTTTGGTGTTGCTCATTCTCAATTAATTAGTTTAGATGTGACCTAATTGCATAGAATAGGTCGACTATATGCTGGACACATAAAAGACTATGCTCCGACTATATACCAGACCAATCAAAATGACATGGGACGACTACATGCCGAAACATTCAAAAGACCACTGGTCGACTGTATGCCAGACCAATTCAAAGACCAACCACTGACCGACAATGTGCCGGAACATTCAAAAGATCACGGACGGACCTACTATATGGACTCTCTGCTGCTGTACATCTCATTTGTATACCAAACCTTTCAGTTAGATTTCTCATTTCCTTGTTATTAAATTGTAATCCATTATCCGTAAAGAAACATTCAGTTATTAATCTTAATCTGTAATTTTATTTAATGTATTCTATTGGCACAGCAGGTCTAAATTTGTATTTAATATTTAATGTACTGAAAGAACAGATCCTCTTTTCATACAGGTGATTTGAGTGTTGAAAGTAGTGTTTACGAATGGCTTACAGACGAAGATAACAGGGAACTTCAAGGGTATATTGAAGGAGTCAACAATCCAATGCTTAACAAATTAATTTCCAACAGTCTCTTTGTAGCCACTCTCTTTATAAGTAAGGGAGGGCTGTTAAAAATGTGGTATTCAATCTAATTGTCAAACTATTTAATATTTTTTGTCCCGTTTTATAATAATAATAATATAATTGGTTTAACCCATTTTATTTTCGTATATTTCTTAAAGTGTTATTTCTCCATCAGGGTGTCCCTATTTTCAGACAACAGTTATTGGTTTGCTTATTTTATACTTTTTATTTTTCCCCATTGTTGAATTATTTTTATGCCTTTATTATTAATATTGCCACACTTACAACCCTGACTACCATCTGCGCTTAGCAGTATATGTATTAATTATAATAATCAATTAAAATTTTTATTTCGTTTATGACGTCTCACACCTCTTTCACACAATCGGTTTATCGATATTCGTAGCCCAAAAATAACAAAAAAAATCGATTCTTTCGTTCATTCAGGTGAGCTTAGAACTGGAAAATATCTTTTGGAATGGTTAAGTGACGAAGAAAATCGAGAGTTAATAGATGAGATTGAACATGTTAACACAGCCATGTTGGATCAACTTGTTGAACAATCCATTTATTTGGCAGCCTTGTTTTGTGAGTAAGAGGAGACGGCTGGTGTACATAAAACTGTTTTTTTCTTTTCCGATATTCAGCCGATACCATTTTCTCTATATAAAGTTACTATTTGAAACTGACACAATTAACAAATATTTTCAAACATGTTACACAGCAGACAAGAAGCTTCGTTTTTTTGGCATAAATTTTTGCATGAGTTTACATATTTTCATGTAAAATGTAATCGTAGACTTTTGAGGTAATTATAAAGACGCAATTAGTATATTATATATATAACCAGAATAATTTGAATTATTAATTTTATTATTAATAAAGAGTGAATGAAAAAGAAACAGCATGAGAGTAATATGTTAAAACAGATAATAATAACGAAGGGATTTAAAAAGATATGAGTGATATAGTGATTATAATGATATTTAGATTTTAGATGATGATAAAATATGATATAATGTGTACTAATTTACTGGAAGGACAAATCTGGAATATACAAGATCTAGAGACAGTGTATAGTGTTAATGTGACTTGAGTATGTATATTGTTGAGTAATGAATGCTTGGGTGCTTCAAACCTATTAAGGATTGGGTTTTAATAAATAGTGTGTGAAAATAGGTTTTAGTATGAGTTGAATATAAAGCAGTTAAAACAGAAATTATGGTGTAGTGAGTAGTAATATAAAAACGATAAAGAAGAGAAGATGTATCTCATAAAAGGGGGAAAGATAGTGAAGTATTAAGAATACTTAAGAAACTAATACAATGGAAAAGGAGAGAAAACTATACTAAAGTGAGATAAATTGTGAAGATGTATTTATTTGTCTGTATTTGCTAATTTTACAGCGCACTATATGTTTTTGGATACGTTTCGTCTCAAATTTCGCCCAAGAAGAACAGGACCTGTAATAGAAAGGAGATGAGGTAGACTGATAAATAGTAGGATGCTAGTAGTGTATTTTAATGTGGGATGCAGGTAGGAAGTATGAGAGGAAATTCTTAAGTAACTCATGGACTGAGAGACAAGGAGAGTAGAAATAATGGAGATTTGACAAGAGACTTTCATTATCTAAAAACACAGCGTAAAAGTCAGATATTAGGTCTTAATAATTGCCGAAATAGAGTAGTATTCTGGACTGAACTGTACGAAATGACATAAAAAAAGTAATCGGAATAATGTGCGATTCTTTCCGAAAAGAATGATTCTCTGGTAGTCAAGAAAATTAATGTGTAGATATTAGAACAATGGACAGTGTTACGGAGGAGCATCGTGAATAGCGCTTCATAGTCGCGGGGTCTTAGTGATGTAGGCTAACTGCGGACATGAAATATCGATAGTATGCAAAAGTGGAATCGTACTATGCCATAAAATGGATATAGAATAGGCGTAAGGAATTGCAATGAATATGCGATGTATTCCTGAGCCATCATTATCTAGGATTCAAATGTTAAGACTGGCTCTGAAAGTTATTGACATTAAGACACCAACTCGTTTCTTTCATGTGTGGGAGAGATAAAAGATAGATTTTTTTTTGGTGTTTCACTCCAAACTGGTCAGTCGTAGAAAAAAAGTCGTTAGACACTATTAAACCAACTTTGACTACGGAGTCTCTGCGTAGTGATGGTATTCATTTAATGCCTAGATTTAGTCATATACAAAGTTTTTGAATATAATATGTAGAGATGTGCATTGTTATTCACTCATCAGGATATTGAGTATAATAAAATAATCTCTAATATATATGATAAGTTCTATGGTGAATTGAAAATGCGTGATCTCATCGACGTTGATAGACAATGCTATATGTATAGAAGTAGGTTGGTCTAATGGAGTCGTCTAGGTTTATAGGGCTTAGGTGGTACATAGATATTACGTTCTTCTCATATATAAGTAGTAACAATCGAATTTATCGTAGTAACAAGGTATTATAAGGTGTAGTACAGTAGTACAGTTACATATTTTGTGCAGTACTCCAAACTTAGACGGATCATAACAATAGGTCTAATTGGAGCCATAATCTACAGTAATTGTTCCAAGGTTGATAGCTGCACTGTGCTTATTTTAGAGTGTTATGTATGAATTGTAAATAGTGATGGGAATTAATAAGGAGAAATAAATGAGGTTATATTGTTTGTTTCGTGGCAAAAATATAGTTTTAAGATATATAAGAGAGCAGGATGTAAACACTGCACAGCGTTAGGTTTAGGAAGAACCCTAGTGACCCATAGTGGTTTAGTCTTTTATTATGACATAATTGTTTTTCATAATGTAATAAAAAACATGCAATGGATTTAGGTGAGATAGAGGGACAAAATATTTTTTTGTTTATTATAAATATGTTATAATTTATAGGATAATAGTATAATTTAGGTTCTATAATAAGCTCATGTTGGATAATATAAAAATAATGTAAACCTAAAGAATAGTGGAAATAAGATATCATTAAGATGGATTTAAGTAGATATTTAGAGTATAGCACATCATATATAAAGGTAAAAAAATCTTGTGACAATGCTTTCTGAATTTCAGACATGATGAAATTGATAATAAGGTTGGTGTGTAGAAAGTATTTAGTAATTGAATCAATGGGCCAATCCTTGGCATGACTGAGTGAGTCATTAGAGTGAATTAAAATGGTTAAAAATAGTGAAAAATTGTGGGTTTGTTTTAAAGATTCTAATATGAAAAATTGAAAGTACTGAAGTAGGTGATATTAGTAAACAATGTATTAGAGTTTGATTGGTCTGTAGCAGCGATAGAATGGGTTTAGTTTAAGATATTAAATAGTTAAATATATATAGTACTCCTCTATATCATTTATTTATAGTATAGATACTTTTTGGGATAGAATATGTATAAGGTTTAACTTCTAATAATACATACTCATGATGGAAGATTGTAAGTATAGGAGTAATTGGTATTGAGGGTAAATATTATTTAAGAAAGCATTTTATAGAGGGCATAGTTAAGGTAGTATAAGGTAAAATTTAACTTATTTCTCGTAGCCAACACAGCGAACTTATAAGAAGTATTTAGTGATTATAGAATATATGATTTAATCACGATAGATGTGTCTAGGAGAAGTTCAGATTTAGATCGGAGAAAAATCGATATACTGATTTTAGCTGGTATATAGGTGAGTAGCAAAGTTATACATAATCGATATTTATTTAGAAATGAGAAATATATAGAAGCACATGGGAGATGGATACCATAAGCTAATAAATGGTGATAGGTGATAGGAAGGGATGGAATGACTGCTATAGTAAAGCATAGGGGAACTTTAAGGGATGAAGTTAGGGTACATATTACCAGATTAGCAGGGGTACCTCAGAATAAGGAGGATAAAGTTAATCAAGAGAAAAATAAAGAGAATGATTGTGCAGCAGTAGGTAATGTGCGTTATAAAAAAAATAATGGGTCATTATATTTATCAAGCAAACGTATTGGGTGGATGATGGACAATGAAGATACTTTCCATATCAACATTCAGCACACTGACATCAAAAGTAAGTAGCACATAGCCTATAAGATTGGCATAAAGATTGGTACGGAATATATAGGGAATAGATGCAGGAATAAAGAGAATGGTGAATGTATGGATGTGAAAGTGTTAAATAGAGCACAGAAAGCTAATAGTAAGAAATGGAGTGACAGTTATAATATATATAAATGTGTTTTATATATATATATAGTATCTTCGTGTTTGATGAGAAATTATATAAAAGATATACAGCAATAGTTTGTTGAAATGTAGTTAATCAAGAGGTGAAAACGATGAGTTGTAGTTGGTTGCGAAATAATATGTCCGCGCGAGAAGTTGTCATCATATGTTTTGGTACTTATGATTGTTTTTTTGGCTGCGTAAATCTAAAAACCATTGATAATTGGGAGCGAGTATACGATTATCTTTCTATAAGAAGGGGTACTTAGCTGCGCCCATCGAGTCAGAGATTTCTTAGATGGGTGAATTAGTCTAGGGATACGGTTGGAGTATATGTCGGAACGATCTATGGTTGAGACTATCGGTGGGGGAACCTAATCCCCGCCTCGGCAGAGTTGGATTGTGCACTGCCACGGATATATCACCACGGCGGGGAAGAGGATTTAATCTACTCTTGGTGAGGTGCTCGCGCGTGGTGTCTTTTAGCGGCAGAGCTCTATATATAGAACTTGTGTGGTTGAGTTACTCTATCACCAATAACGTGTGAGGGCACTACATCGGCGCACGTTCGTGCAGCTCCATTAGAGCGCATATTAATAAAATTCTGTTTACATTTTTTATGTTAGGGGAATGGGATCATACTCTATATGACTCACTGATCCAGATATAAGAGTAGCAGCGCTGACTAAATTGCTTTATTTATCTGATCCACCTGGATCCGTAAAATAAGGACTGTGATATACTTTTGACTGGAATTGAAAACTGATATATAACTTATATGTCATTGCGTGGTAGAAGAGTATTCGATTGATAGTTAATAATTATGAAGTAGATATTTAAAGGAGGTATTAAGTATATAAATATAATATTAAATAGTAATATTAAAATACAGCTTTAAATTTTAATTATGGAAAATAAAGGAGAGAGGATGAATAAAAAGGTAATTTAAAAATGTGTTATATGCATGTTGGAAATTTTATTGATTTTTGGTGGTATTCTGAAACTCTTCTTGAAATAGCCCCATCAGACAAGAGTTAGTGATTAGGTAGATTAAATATATTATATAGTATATAATTAATAGCTTGTTGGTGGTAACTTTATTCCTTGCAGTTTTCATGGTCTTTATTTCAATTTTAATAATAAAAAAAAAAATCACATAAAATTAATTTATTTTATTTATTAGGTAGTGGTCTTAATTTTTTGTAAAGTTTTCCTAAATTTGTATGTGTATAATATTTTTAGGGGTGTTCAAATATGTTTACCTATAT
Organism: Trachelipus rathkii; assembly: GCA_015478945.1. Lineage (NCBI taxonomy): Eukaryota > Metazoa > Arthropoda > Malacostraca > Isopoda > Trachelipodidae > Trachelipus > Trachelipus rathkii. The sequence continues at coordinate 45,473 of JABUQX010052983.1, forward strand.
ATATATATATATATATTACTATATATAAACTCAATGTCCCAATGGTTTTTGGATTTATACGACGTACGAATAGATTAGTTGACATAATAAAAGTCCCACAAATGCTAACGTATAGTTCTAAGTAAATTTTGGCGCATATATATTAATTATTTCAGTGGGGAGTGATTAAGTTTCACACTGACTGAACTAATCAATTCAGGAGTAGTTCGCATCATAACCCGCTCGAGGTTGTTTAGAGTGTACGGATGGGCTTCCATACTCCTGCGACACTTCTATATAGGTGTGGTAGCTATTGTGAGGAGAACACTGATATAATTTGTTCAAAACCTTCTGGATCTCGATGTTCTCTCGATGAATCACTCAACCTGCGATTCTATATGGTATCTTTTGAGTTGGTGATAAGCTGGGGGTTCCTCGAAACTCTGTAAACATAAAACATATGCCGGGATAATGTCAATCTCACTCTATCTCTCCTACCTCCGATCACATCATTTGTCCTTTACCTATAACACTCAGGTTTATCAGAGGAACCCTAATTTACACGGTTAAATTTATCTGACTGTATTAGGAGTGGCTTACTTTTTGAAATCGACGTGTTTCTCTCGTACTGCGCCTATTAATTCTTTACTCTGTGATGCAAGACTTGATGAACCCGTAAACACATAGATCTTAGACCGATTTATACTAGGAGAGACTGTGTTTAAAAGAGTGTTCAGACTGTCTGGCAAGACTCTCATTGATTGTACATAATAGTAACTACTACTCATTTTACAGTTACATCCGCTACATCACAAAATTAATCCCATATTCCTATTATTCCACTCTTCTTTTGTTACTTTATTATTGCATTACTTTTATTTAATTTGAATATATCTACATAATGTCTTCTAGATATAAAGTATCGACATGTTTGCATTCTATATGATTCTCAATGAGCTAAATGATCTTGGGGATAGAGCATAAGTCTTATATATATTAATACTATTTTACTTTTTTTTTAATGATATATAGAATAATATAATATAGTTTTAATTTTAGTTTATAATATAATTTATTAAAGGTTAAGGAAGTGGTAATCCAAGTTTTGTAAGGGGCGACCCTACACACACATTATGGTCAAATTATCCCTGTATTTACCACTAGTATATTTATCTTTGAAATGTAAGTAGACTTCGTTAAATAAACTACATAACAAAGGTTGAAATTAACACTCCTATTACAATCAGTTACTGTTAGTAACTACAATTATCACAAATGGTATTCATATCCTACTTCATAGTGATTATAGATGGTGTGATATATTCTGAAATATAAGATAAGTACAAATTTTAGCTTGCGTCTTAATATTACTAATTTTTGGGAATGGAAAGTATTAAAGGGAAGTTGATAATGAATATCTGCATGCATATAATTAGTTAATTTGAAGAGTAATGTAATTTTATATATATCACATTATAAGTCGTTTTAGTCATTTAACTATATTAGTTCTCTTTTTATTAGTCCCATTTTATCCTCTTGATAATTTGATTTTTGAATTGTTTTTTGCAAAGTATATTAAGTAGCTTATATTTTCAACGTTTTTCAATTACTTTTTCCTTAGTTATTTTATTCTACGTAACATACTATTCTATATATGGTCCCTATACAACGAGGCTTTTTGTAGATATATTATAGAGTATGTATTAGCAATGATATTGCTCACAATATAATATTGTCTTACAACAAAAATAGTTAAGCTAATTCTTTTTGGGAATTGCTCATTTAATTGTGTGAGGGAGAATATGTTTATAAGATTCCATCCTATAAACAGATACAAAATATAACACTCAGGATAGTCGCCCCGATGTAAGGAGTAGCCGTGTGTGTGAAGCTCTCGCTCCCATCGGTACCCTCTACGGCTGTGACATCTACCAGGTGACGACGACTCATGCCCCCCATCTCTGGGTGATGCGTCTACGGAACGCTCCGTTTACCTGTTTATGTCTTGTGTGTACTGTCACCGTTCGCAGCGCGTGTTTTCAATATCACAAACCTCCTTATCTCACCATCTTTTCGGCTGGTATGAAACTTCACGCCTCCTCTTTCTCGTCTCTCTCCTATAATAGTCGGCATTCGAGCCCCTAAAAGGAGTTTGTAGGTATAAGACTGTTTATAATATAATTTAAGGGTTAGGATAAGTCGGATGTTAATTCAAAGGGCCTCAGAGATTCGTGACTCAAAATTCGCGGCTCAGTATATTTACCAGTTAGTCCCTTTCACTAGCATTTCTCGTTATGCAATGGGTAGGCTGGTGCCTGTAACAATCTAATGCTCTACAATAAATCCCTCCTACACTAGGACGACTGATAGTTTTCTACGATCACGCTCTGCCCTCGCAAGAATGAGCAGTCTGTTGGTAATATAGCTTTAATTATAATGTCCCCACATAGGACAGGTTTTATAATTATATATACTATATACTAATATGCGTCTAATTGTACCTATTATTTATTTAAAAATTAATGATAAAAACTAAAGGGAGGGTATAGTAGATGTATATCACATAATAGCATTAAAAATATTATTACTCACCAAAGTTGATGGCATAAACTAACTTAGGTGATAAAAAATACTTTCATAACTTAAACATAATAAATAATATGAAAAGATATCTCAAGACTCAACATCAAATGCAGCTTAGGAGCAAGAAGACACGATTTATATTGCAGAAGAGATAGGATTCAAGCAGAACAGAAGCGGCAACTCTGAATTTATGTTAGCGCTCAGAAAAGGACTATAAGTATCTGATATTATGTGAATAGCCTCATATTCAGCCAGTTACATTCTCAGTAATAAGAACATCATATTAATAGTAAAAACATTATATGAACTTATATATAAATAAGATTTTAAATTAATATATAAATCATCAGTCGTAATTATGCACTAAAATATAATATATTATCATCTAAAGGTATTGATGAAATGAATAGCAATTGATTCAGCGACATTTATCGACTATGAGTGTTGATAAGATATGGTTTTCACTATACACTTATAACTGCTTCCATAACGGAAAAAGATACACTACAGTCTTACGAAACATCTTTTGCTCTTTCGAGAGACCTAAAATCAATATTATCTGCTAACTATATTGATTACTCTTTAGTCTTACCTTGAGTATTGACACAATCCAAAGTTATGACCAAGAACTTCGGTATGTAGAATTAATCAGAAGCAGCAATAAACAAACCTATCACGAGCCAGAACACATTATGAGACAGACACATATAATGCAAACTCTCCGAATATCCGTTGCATTTGCGTCATATATACATAACAAACAAGAGTTCACTATAAGTCATATCACATTTCGTTAACTCTTACGCTAGTATAATCTACACGCACTTAATTGTAACAACCCTTTATGTACGAATTACAAAGTTTGAAACCATATACTGATCGATGTTTTGTTAACCGTGTGTATTCACTCGTAATTTAACTTGAAGCTGGAGAATAATAGAGTGAGGTTACTTTAAATGACTTCACTTTTGGAGAGTGGTAATACAAATGATTTATGCTTATTAATTATGCCATTGTAAGATAGAAAATGTTCCAAGTTGGAATATGATAAGAGGGCATATAAAAATTGTTACACCTCAAAATTTTTTTTTGTGTTCTATAAATGTGTGTTCGATAATTGTAGAAGGAAATAAATGTATTATATGCAGAAGTGACACTTCGTGAACGATGACAATTGGTAAAAATAATCGACACGCTAAGAGGAGAAGTAATTCTATTCAGCATAAAAGAATGCATAATACTGTCACATCACTTTGGCTACAGTGTGATAATACTATAAAATCTAAATACAATAATAATAATGATTTATAACTTTAACGATTTTATAAATTTTATTACACATATCACAATGTATCGTTAAATCTCATAATAAATATTCAGAGTGGACTTCAATTTTTTTATTATTATCTGATCACTGTATATATATATACCCTATGTATTTCTCTATATAATATAAATATATATTATTAGTATATATATTATTAATATATATATTAATAGATATATATATAATTTTTTTTTTTTACTAAGTTACATCTATACTATATATATTAGTATATATATATTATATCACACTTATCTCATACTACTATATATAGGCATAATACGCACTTATAGAAATTTCCTGACATTTCATAATCATATAATATAATATATTATATATATTATTACCTTACAGATATATATATATATATATGTTCAAACAATCACTTAAAAGTGCAATAATTAATCGTATAATACAGCTAAAACGTAGACGCAACGGCTTATTGTTTGTAAAGATTGAGTTGAATACGTGATGCTTCGAAACAAACTATAAAGTTCTCTTTCGGCAACTTTTTGGAACCGAATAAGCAGTAAGATTATGCTTATGATATTCAAAGAGAAAACTGAAGTGTTGGAGAGTGAGGAAGCTCATGCAATCGAGAGATGTCTCACGCTCGCAAGTTAATCAGATCATTTCATAACTAGTGGTGAATAAAGCAACGAATAAACTTTCTATTATGTTCTTCATCTTGTATATATTATTATTCTTCTATTTTATCTCATAAAACGAAGTTGAATTATTATTAATTATTATTATTCATTATTGTTTATATATATATATTAATGATTATTACGTACTTATTAATTATAGAAATTATTATTGTATATTTGAATTAATAATTTATTATTCTATCTCATCTTATTAGATGCATATTATTATGCACGAGTGGATGGCAGTATTTCTTTGAAAAGTAATCTGCTCAAAAGTTTCTATTGCTTGAGGTGTTTTTTGAAGTTGAAGCTCCTCTTTTACTTTGGTTCAAATCCTACAGTGATGAAATTTCAACGATATATATATTATTATTATATATATATATTATATATATATAAGCCTATAGTGGTGAGTTATAAACTTATGAAAAAGCATAATAAAGCACTACAATACTATACTATGTAGCCCGGCAAAGATATAATATGAGGGGTTATATAGTTAGTAATAAGTGGATATAATAGTACAGAACATGATTATTATAAATTTTTTTGAGGGAACCTTAGTTAACTTACTTTATACATAATCTTCTCACCTCAAACCATAGATATTAAGCAGTACTCCAATATACGGAGGCGGGAGGTAGGAGGCAGAGCAGGATAATTTTATTGTACTTGTTGGTAGCTATCCTTGAGGAGGATGGAAAAAAAAGTATTCACACTCATCTATTAATGTAAGAAGACTGAACGTTAATTTTTGAGGCTGCCCTAGCCATTCTCGATGTGTACACTCTGATAAGTGGTTGTACATTAATAGAACACTGGTCATTTTTGTGAGCTATATACTTGTTTATTGATATATCTAGACCAAAGGATGTTATAATGTCTAACATGAGAAGAGAACGAAAAGAGCCGTACGAAAGAGATAGGAAAGGTTAGGTGTCTTAGAGAGGGTAGATTTGTAAGAGAAGTTTGAGTTTTTAAAGAATTGTAATTTCACAGGATTTACAGTATATTATACGATTATCCACACCGGAAATTACTACTATCCCGATTAGCGAGAATATTATAGAATCGGATAAAGAATTATAAGACGATATTAGATAAGCAATTCTAGAGAGTAATGAGATAGTGCAAGAATTGAAATGAGTTGTAAAGAATGAAATTATAACTAGTAAAATTATATTGAATTATGAACGTTAGATGTGCTAGGTGTAGTATAATCATATAATTAGATAAAAGTTAGTAGTAATAAAGTATATATAGCGAGACTAAGACAGTAACCCTAAGAGTATACACCACTATTATGACTAAAGTATATAAAGGAAGATAAGAAGTACTGACTTATCAATAATAACAACAGTCAAATATTATTGAGTGATTTTGAAGAAAAAATATAAAAGTGTAGGTGTGAAGTTATTAAGTAATCACTCAAAAGAGAAACAATAGAGGAAAATCGCCACCAATGGAGAGTATAGGGCTGAATGCTGCCTCTTCAGTGAGAGGCGCGATAAGAGCGCGTTCTGAGGAAACGTCATCCCCGATACCTGCGGGCTTTCGTTCTTTTCAAATCGGATCATCTCTTTTGTGAGCGCTGTCCCACTTCGGGTTCTTTTTCTGTCAAACTGAAGATTATATCGGGCACGAAATACATCCACCGCGGCTACGCATAATTGTCCATCAAGATGTGCCGGTAGGAAGCGCTAACAATAAATGCTACGTACATGAGACTGGTTAAGTATAGGGTTGGCAGGTGTCAATTTTAGTTCAATTCATCCTTGTGCCGCTTTGTAGAAGTTAGCGAGTCTGTTGTCATTAGGATGTCTGTACTTAGATATTGATGAGCTATATTAAGATAAATTGTTCATAGATTTTCATTTTAATTATGGTGAATTAGTATGATAAGTATTGATAAGAATATTAGTTATTAAGTATCTTAATGTATTATGAACGCTACAAGTAGAGCTAATTATATGGTTGTACTGTAATTAGTTTTATGAGTAATAAATGTATATTTGATATTATTAAGTAATCGATTTAAATCACTTATTGTTTTTATTTTTTACACTTGGATATTAGGTTGGACAATGTGTAGTGATTTTCCTCAATCAACTTAATTATGATGGATGTAATTAGTATGTACTATGTTAATTTTCATTATTTATTTTACATTAAGGAGACATAGAAAACTATTGTGAATACCACGAATATGTGTTGACGGTGGCGCATCTGTCATCGTGATATTTGTTTCTAATGGCGCAACTACAACCCAGCATGGAGAGTCAGGTAGTAGTTTTTAGAATGCCTCTCGTCCGTCCAAGCCAGCACTTACTCCTATACGTAGTGTGGACTCATCATATTACAAGGAGCTTCTTCATTCGTATGATAATCGTGAGATGATGATTATCAATCGATAAGTGCTCAAAATTGGTACGTTAACTACGGAAACTTGCTACGAAGAGCAGTAGGAAGATTGTTGTAGAGGCAGGTATGTATGTGTAAATTACCCATGATACTTAGTACCAATAGGTATGAGAAATATTGGAGTGTGCGAAAATAGTGCCGTAAAGACGAATTTTATAGGATATCAGTCTAGTGAGAAAAATTAGCTCGTAACTCACACAGTGTTTGACCATCCATACAGGTCTGAAGTAGAGAGAGAGAAAGAATTCAGTCTATGCCAATCAATTTCTCAAGAGATTGTTTATTTTTTTGTGCACAAATAGGCCAGAAACGAATTTTGTTCTAGATATCGCTTAGTCACAAACAGGTGTCTATAGCTGTCTATCTCTTAGTTTGGTTACTGAGTATAAGCCCTCTTAGCTTCTGTTCATAGCGTTAGAAGTGAGTTGCACTCTTTTCGTCATGAGTGTTTTACTAGACTGAAAGTTGTTTGATTACAAGCAACTAAGTAAGTAATCTAGCGAGAACGCAATGAATTTTTTCCACTCCTACGTCTCTATACCATTGGAACTGTTCATTATAAACATTAAGATAATTTGGCAAGATAAAGATGATAAGCGATAGCAATCGAACCATGGATTATGAGGATAGGTCTAATTAAAGATTGTTGAACCTCAGGTAAAGTGTGAAAAAGAGTAAATGGAGTTATTAACTTATTATTATTATTGTTATTATTATTATTATTATTAATTATTATGATATTCTGTTATTCTTTTATCTGAACATGCCTCAATATTCTATCTAATATATTATGCTGGCACCCTATGCATTAGGGTATGTAGATACTAAAAGTATGTATTTTCATTTATTACTCAATTATTTATTCAATATATGATATTATAGTTTCCAGTCGTCTGATTCCATTAATTTTAATATAAAACTCTCTTCTATATTACTGTGTATTATTATTATTATTATTATTATTCCCGAACTATTAAAATTATAGTTGCTCATAGAATAATAAAACTTATTATCGTATGTGGAATGGATTGTGAAGCTTATGTTTGGATTAGAGGAAATTTAATTATTAAATTTATATAAGATTATGAAGATTTATTAGTGTTCTAGTAGTTCCACAAACAAAATAATAGGAGCTAAGGTGGTGTATTTATAGATATAAGGACTAGTGGTGAATATGAGAGTTGAACATAACTATTTAGTATTAATTATTATGTGTTTGATTTCAAATGATGGTATTATTGAGTTATTACGTTATTATTATCTGATGTGAATGTGACTGTGTGTTATTCTTATTAATTATATAAGTTTTGACTTACTTCAGCTCGTGATTTTGTAGATATAGTCTAAATGTATATTTTTATTACATTCATTTATATACCTCACTATTATCTTAATATTAACTTACTGCCATCGATCAACCCTGGCACCATCTAAACCATGCATAACATCTTCTCTAACCACAAAAACTACATAACAAGAATTTACTAGTTAATTTATTAGAGAAAGATTATATTAATTAATTATTACAGTATTATTCATTCTCGATTTGTGATGTAAATGTTAAGTAAGGATTATATTATTCATATAAATATGTGTGCGTGAAAATCCTGTTCGTTAAGGATTGATAGTATATATAGCAGTATCATTACATTCAGTATATTATTGTGGTAATTTTTCAATGATCTTAAAAAATATTTAAATAAATAAATTTACTAATAATGTATATGTTAGGAAAATCCAGAAATCATAATAGAAATTCAAACTTACAAGCCATTAGTAATAAAATTACACATGATGACTCCCACACATAAAAACAAAAACGTAATGTGAGTGAAATTAATGAATTATTGTCATATATTTTTATATATTTAAACTACACGAGTTTGTAAAAGACTACAAATGCCATAACCAGATAAGGGTCTAAGACTATTGGAGACATATATATGAGTTTAGGATTAGAGTTTAGAAGAGGTGGTATTCTTTTAACCCAATTGGCATAGCAATAGAGTAGAATTGGCAAGCCCACGTGTATGTTTATTGTATATTCAATTGTAGTAATATGCCAGTTACTGCTATGTTGCAAATAATCTATATTAATGTCCAAATTTTGCTCTGCCAATACAACACAAAACAAACAGACAAAACCAAACAGCACCCAAAACACGAAGTCATAAAAACAAGTATGCACATCAGCACGTTAAATTATTTGTAGCTCCGACAGCTAGAACGGTATAGAGTTTTAAGAGAACCGTAAGAATGTTACAAATCCTAAAAATCGGTAATTTACAGTAAATATGTAAAAATATGTAAAAATCTTAAAGGTTAAAAACATAATCGCCCCTAACTTGAACCTTTTGCATCAAATTGATGCAAAAGTAAATAAAGCCGATAAGGAAATCCTTTATATACGCTGTTAAATATGGTTATGAGAGTGGCATAATAGATATACGTTTTAATTCAAGTTTTAATATCTCTTCTGTGAATGAATATCTTGCGCCCACATTCCTCTTAAAATCATAAACAGTATTTAACTTTAATATACCTACAAGTAACAGTCCTCTTAAAAAAAAAAGAAGAAAGTTAAAACTAGGACTTATCTTTTATAACCTCGTACGTAGAATATACTTTACTAAAATGGATAAAATGGTATCAAAGTAGGTAAATTTAAAAAATTCTAAATAATAATAAAAAAAGTTTGAAAAAACAAGCACACACTTTACTATGCACCGCACTACATAAACACAATAATAAAAAATATAATTAATTGTCGTAGCATTTTTAAACGACTTCACACCACGAAAACCTACTATATATATATATTATTATATATATATAGTATATTATATATAATATATATATATATATATATTATATATATATATATATATATATATAATATATATACCGGTTATATATTATATAATATATATATATATTATAATATATATATTATATATATATATATATATATATATATATATATATATATATGTAAACAGTGGAAAAAGTTAATTTTACAACACACGTACTTTTGGCAATTTCAAGTCAATTTTTTCGTAGAATATCTATAGTTAAGGGAATTATCTATCAAAGTTTACATTGTGAAACACTCAATTACCTGAGAAGGTTGAAGGCCTTGTGACTGTGACAGCCCTACGCGAGAGATTAAGTTATCAAAATATCATTTAAAAAAAAATAAATAAATAGACTTAAAAAAAATCTTTAATAACACACTTTCACATTAAATCAACTTCTACAATCCTGAAAATTTCAAATATGAAGTTTAAACTCTTAAACCAGTTCTAAAATAGTATGAACAAAAAATTTAACTTGAGGAAAAAAACAAACGATTTCACAATTCTTAAAAGCTAACTTAGGGGAAAATTAATGCTGCACACTAATATTTTATTTTAAGTTTTGTTTCAGGGCTTAGAATTGTGAACAATGAAAAGACTTAAATAAATGATTCAAGAGCAATATAACGAACAATTTTTAGGTTCCGCTATATTATAATTAGAAAACTACAAGATTAATTTTTAAACCAAAGTTTGAATGTAATCCAGAACAAAACGTCAGACCGAAGTCTGAAACTGAAGGTTGAAACGTGACCCAAGATAAAACGTTTTCCAAAAATGAAACTTCAGACCGAAGTTTAAATTGAAGTTCGAAACTCAGACCGAAGTCTGAAACTGAAGATTAAACTGAAGGTTTCGAATTCACTTTTAGACCAAACATTAAAACTGCTGAAGTTTGAAACCGAAGATTAAAACCAAAAACAAAAACCTAGAAAGATAATAACGGGAATTAATTTAATTTATGTTATGAAGATTTAATGAGTTTTAAAGTTATGATTAATCATTTTTATTAATGTAAGAAGTACGACAATTGTTATGCATTTTAACATTTTCATTAACATACTTACCCCTGCGAGGATAGGGGTTTATGTTAATATTTCGTCGATGACGGAGACAGCGTTTTGATATGATAGAGAATTGAATGAACTGGAACGTTTATAAAGTAATACGATAATTTTAGAATTTTATCTTTAAGTTAACTCTACAATTACATCACGTTTACATATGCTCAAATCAATGTGAATGCTTATTTTATAAGAACGTAAGAACTAACCTTGGTAAGTATCCAATTATGAGTCTTGTACGCAATTCACGCAATCTAAAGGCTTATTATGAATAATGGAATTATTTTAACAAAACTAAATTTAAGAAAACAATTGTTCCTCAATTAAACTGGAAAACATTTAAGTTAAGTAATTAATTTGTTAAGGGACAAAGTTGGCACATGCATAATAAAGAAATAAATAGTTCAACTGATCCGACCCACAAAACTTTTTAGACACTGTAAGTTAATTTGTCTACTCTATTGAAATCTAAAATGGATCAGTTGTAAAATGAATCTTTGGTATCTTATTACCAGGAGTGAATGCAAGCACCCCTACATTCCTCCGCCAAGATTAAGCTCCCCCATTTTAAAGTTTTAAGTTATTACTTCAACAACAAATGAGGGAAGGCTGAAAAGAGTATTTTCTTCAACTAGAATTAATTAAATGTATGAGTTTAGTAACCGGCGATAATTTGTTTAGGAAGACTTAAGCGTCATCAAGACTTAAATTTTCATCAGCCTTGGAATGTATTCTAGAAAATTAAGAATATAGGCCTGCAGTATGAACAAAGGAATTTTCATTTGCACCTTTCCTGTGGTATACTGTAGTTTTTCCTGAGAAATATCTTTCGTTGGTTGGAATGGTACCAAATTACATCATACTTGGTATTTTTAACAAATACACACAAATATTCTCAACAGGAACGGAGTGACATAGGATAAGACGAAGACTTTTCAGGACGAACTGAAGGGATTGGAATAAATAAATGAGATTAATAAATGACGATGAGCAGTAAAATGCATATATGCATTAAGTATAAAAATATTAAAAATGGGGTTTATCGCTTAAAGGAAGAAAATTAAAGTTTTAAAGCGAATTGCTTGTTTTGACAGTCTGGATAGGCCCATTGGTGGCTAGCCTATTCCTAATTTTATAATTATTATATTTATATAAGTTATATATATATATAATTATGATTTCCAATTCCCAAGAACATAGTAACATTGAGAAATTTTTGATAAATTGTTATTTCTTTCAAGGCTCAGAGGCTAAAATGTTAAGGAATTTTTATTAAAAAATATTTTATAAATCTGAAGAAAAAATTTTCGAAAATTTTCGATAAAATGGATAAACTACATTTCAGTTTCTGTGAATTAATGAAGTCTGAGACTTGTTTGTATTTATCTGAAAATGATTTTAATAAAATACGAATGAACTTATTAATAATGTAAAATTATCGAGATTTAACGAAAGTAACTTTAATAAATACGATTGAAATTATCTAAATCATGAAATCGCGTGCAAAACTCGAATCGACCGCGTTTAACCAAGGACTGAGAAAGATGTCAAAAGAGAAGTTTTCTTTAACGCAGTAACGATGAATAGGATCATAATCTTTTTATAATATTACTATTGTCTAAATTGGACTTACCTCTGGCGACTTGGAAGTTTATTACAAATACTGGAAGTAAACAATCGGTCAGTGAAGTCGGTTATTAAGGAGTTTTCTCTTAATGCAATAGCCCCTAATATAACCGGAAAAGGCTTAGTTTGCGATGCTAAAAAGATAACTGGCTGAGTACGATAGCAGTATCTTGGAAATATATAGGTTGTGTTTATGTAAGATTTTATGGGGACATTAAGATCACGAGACCATACTTATGTCCCAAATTTCCCGATGAGGGACACCAGCATACATGTTTCAATGATTATTTAATACGGCAAGTGCTGAATGAGACTCACTCCAGCACTACTGTCAATCATACATTTAGTGAAACTGGAGTTATTTGAGAAAGAAGAACAGGGAACAAAGGTTGGTTTCTTTTTTTAAAAACTTTGGTATTTTCTCCTTCATAGGGAACGGAAGCTGTGTCACGTGGGAAAGTGGTTAACAGTATTTCGTAAGCTTGAAGTTTTGTCCATGTCAGTGTCAGTGTCAGTGTCAGTGTTTGTATGTCAGAGAAAACTGTGATAGAACTAATTACGGGAATAATTTCTTCAAGAAATAATTTTTTTTCTGTGGAGATCAAGGTTTGTCATCGAGTCTTGATGTCTGAGTTGTGATTCGTTAAGATCACGTCAGTTCACGGGAGTAGAAAGCTGTTATCAATCTTTTCACTGCTTCCTTTATGAGCTCGCGAGGGGAACACTCAGTCGGAAGTCTGGAGTCAGCAGTCTTTTGTCTAGGAGGCGTCCTTTGGGGACATTTAATTCCCGGATGAGGACCTTTACAAAAGGGACAATTACGCGTTCTAGGAGTGGAGGGCGAAGAAAGAGGAGTCCTCCGTTTTTGACATTCGGCTTTTACATGTCCTTTCTGTTTGCAGTAGCTGCAAAGACCGAGGTACTTGTAACATTCTCGCATTTGATGGCCTTGAATACCACAATAGTCACAACACACAAGATTTGTATGTGTGCGAGAAGCATTATGAGGATGATCGACAATACGAGAAGAGGTTATGGAAGTTTCAGAGGAATGTGGACTAAATTGGGTATCTCTATAATAACGAGAACCAGTGGTTTTCTTAGGAGAACTACGAGAAAGGTCGGAAACTACGGGAATTATATATCTTCCAAGAATCTTCTCTTTGCTGAAGAATTTCCACCATTTTTGTGGTGTTTTGAAGAAGTTGGGTTAAAAGATTAATGTTTTCTTTTAACATATCTAACTGTAGGGTTATGTGGTCGTCTGGGAAGTCTGGTCTGTCAAAATGTCTTTGAGTCGGAGGTCTAAAATACGGGGGTGGTCTATTTTGAGAACCATAAAAGTCACCGCGCTGGTAATTATTATGAGAATTCACACGGGCATAATTATGGGAATAATTACGAGGATAAGTGAAGAAATTTCCGCGCGTGCGCTTAGGGATCGGAATATACGAATTCATGCTTTCGCTGTTTGAGCGTTTGTCACCGTATGATCCAGAACTTTGCGAATAAAAAGTTCGAGAATTAGGAATGGACTTTCTCTGTAAAAGAGTCGTTTTTACTAATAATCATTATGATCCTATCTGAAGTATAGTCAATCCGAATACATGTTCGTATTACGGATAAGTCGAGGAGGTAACGGCAAAACCAGGAGGAACCGAACCGAAAGTATGAGGATTATTGAACAGAGAAGGATGGTGATTTTCATATGCTTGCATTATAACTTCGAGAGATTTTATAAATTCCTTTTCCTGAAATTAGTCCTTTCAGATAATGAAGACCGAGGAAAACACGAGAATACGCGGATGAATGAAAATGTGAACAAGTCCACAAAGATGTGAATTAAGAGCAGTACCCGAACAAGAGAAACAAGTCCCTGTTCGGCGGCCCGCCAATTCAAATTTGTATTTATGTAAACGGAGTGTAAAAGTTAATTTTACAACCACGTACTTTTGGGAATTTCAAGTCAATTTTTCGTAGATATCTATAGTAAGGGAATTACCTATCAGTTTACAATTGATGCACACTCAATTACCTGAGAAGGTTGAAGCTTGGTGTGTGACAGCCTACGCGAAGTGATTACTGGTCAGGCTGTACTCTTCACCGACATTCAAAGATTTTTCTTCTAACAAGTCAAGGATACATATCACTGGACTCTGCTCTTAAGCTTTGTCAATGTTGCGCTTTCAGAGATGAGATTGAGAGGTAACATAAACAGTTAGATAAATTCTAGTTATGACCTTTAACAATTATTAAAGGGCAACTTGAGAAAAAACAAACCGAACGACGAATATTGTCAATTTTCAAGACACTAAAATATGGTATGAAATAAATGATGAAACTAAGTTTTGTTTCAGGGCTTAGAATTGTGAACAATGAAAAGACTTAAATAAATGATTCAAGAGCAATATAACGAACAATTTTTAGGTTCCGCTATATTATAATTAGAAAACTACACGGTTAATTTTTAAACCAAAATTTCAATTGTAATCCAAAAGAAAACGTCAGACCGAAGTCTGAAACTGAAGGTTGAAACGTGACCCAAGATAAAACGTTTTCCAAAAATGAAACTTCAGACCGAAGTTTAAATTGAAGTTCGAAAACTCAGACCGAAGTCTGAAACTGAAGATTAAACTGAAGGTTTCGAATTCACTTTTAGACCAAACATTAAAACTGCTGAAGTTTGAAACCGAAGATTAAAACCAAAAACAAAAACCTAGAAAGATAATAACGGGAATTAATTTAATTTATGTTATGAAGATTTAATGAGTTTTAAAGTTATGATTAATCATTTTTATTAATGTAAGAAGTACGACAATTGTTATGCATTTTAACATTTTCATTAACATACTTACCCCTGCGAGGATAGGGGTTTATGTTAATATTTCGTCGATGACGGAGACAGCGTTTTGATATGATAGAGAATTGAATGAACTGGAACGTTTATAAAGTAATACGATAATTTTAGAATTTTATCTTTAAGCTAACTCTACAATTACATCACGTTTACATATGCTCAAATCAATGTGAATGCTTATTTTATAAGAACGTAAGAACTAACCTTGGTAAGTATCCAATTATGAGTCTTGTACGCAATTCACGCAATCTAAAGGCTTATTATGAATAATGGAATTATTTTAACAAAATTAAATTTAAGAAAACAATTGTTCCTCAATTAAACTGGAAAACATTTAAGTTAAGTAATTAATTTGTTAAGGGACAAAGTTGGCACATGCATAATAAAGAAATAAATAGTTCAACTGATCCGACCCACAAAACTTTTTAGACACTGTAAGTTAATTTGTCTACTCTATTGAAATCTAAAATGGATCAGTTGTAAAAATTGAATCTTTGGTATCTTATTACCAGGAGTGAATTCTTGGACACCCTATATATATATTATATATATTATATATAATATTATATATATAATATTATAATATATATATATATATAAATATATAATTATATATATATATATTTAATCTATATATATATATATATATATTATATATATATATATAGGTTATATTATATATATATAATATATATATATATATATTATGTATTTTTTTTATATATATATATATATATTATATATTAATATATATATATATTCTCATTCTGTTTATTTATCAAAAAGCTGATATTCTTTGAAAATGAAATTATAAGTGATTTACATTTAAACTAAATGGATATAAATGCCGAAAGTTGAAGACAAATTAATTGGTGAAACTAATACCTAATTAAAAAAAAAAATTCAGTGTTTGATCTTGCGCGAAAAAGAAAAGATTCTAGACTTTGGTAGGCCTATTCCAGACCTTTGCATAACTTATTAGGCAAAATCAGCTTACCATTAATTTATTGAGAAAAAATTTCTTAAATAAAAGCCAGTGTATTCTACAAAAAAAAGAAATAGATTTATTCAATAAAGAAATAGTGTAGAATTAATATATAAAATAACGTAACTTATATTTATATATATATATATATATATATATATATAAATTATAATATATATTTATATATAATATATATATATAATATATATATATAATATATATAATATATATTTATATCTAAAATAAACATTCCATACCTTACATAAATTAGTATATAATTTATATTATATATATATATATTATATATATATATATATATATATATATATAATATATATAGAGATAAATAATATTAAATGCTATTATTTAAATATATTAAAAATAGGTTGAAGCGTTTTTATATTGATTGCTAAGCTACTGCATTATATAATAGTATATTATATATAAATATATAAATATAAAAATATTAAATATAATTTTATTCATGCACACAAAACAAATACCGTATATATATACTACAATCCATTAGCACAGTGGTTCCTATACAATGCTTTTCACGTCTCCTATTAAATTAAGAAAAAGAAAATTAACAAGATTATTCTATTTATTACATTTAATATATTATTATTCTATATATATAATATTATATATATCATACAGAAATATATACATATATTTAGAATATATACATATTATATATTATATGACATTATATATAGTATAATTATATATAATAACATATATATATATATATAATATATATATATATATATATTCACGATGTCAAGGAGAGCCAGAGCTTGGAACTGCAAGTTAGCAACACCAATATCCCGTACAGGTGGGAGAACCCCTTCACAGGCGTCAACGAGCAAGCGATTAACCTCGCCGACCAACTCCTGTCTCACCTGCTCGTCTGTCTGCGCTAGGAGTCTTACATCCGGCGCTTGTCTCTCCTCCTCCCCAGGGACATCTTGGGCCATCTGCCGACGCGGGGGCAAGGCCTGATTTTCCGCGGCCCGCAACCTTTCGATTGCCGCAGCCACCATCGCCTTGTAATCCCCCGCTTACGACACCCTTTAATGGCTTCCAACGACCTGGTCGGGAAGAGAGGAGCTAACCTTTGGTTCATCCTCTCTGCGCCCCCGTCGATGAAAAGACGTGCCTCGCTGTTAGCCATAGCTGCTCGTTTCGACTGCTGCCACCTCGGCCTTGTCCTAGGCAGTTCTGCAGCAGCCTGGACGTGGAACTCCTCCGGATGCACCCCTCGTCGATGCACTCCCCTGCCTGTCACAGTCGAGAAGACTCGCTCACAGTCTCCACATGGGAAACGCGCGGCCGGCTCCCCCGCACCGGCGTCCCCTGCGTCCGAACGTTCGCGCTCCCGACGATCCATCGAGAGTATATACAAAAGTTGTACTATAGTTCTCGCGAACGCCAAAGAGTACCTATAAATAGGCAGAGTGTGGTCAAATTAGTTACCCTGTTAAACAGGTGAAAGCTGTCAGCAGAAAACCGGCAGCGATCACAGGGATTACCGACTCTCGCTTGTGTATATTTTGTAGCGGTCTGAGATCACTCTTGATTTCTCTTAATTGATCGCACTACAACGACGCTATTACACGGAAGCTTTGACCAGAGAGTCAGTAAAGTACACTATATATATATATTGAAGGTATTTAAATAAGCAAATATATATTTAATATTCTTTATTACTTTTTTTATATTATAAGTATAATATAATTTATATGATATATATATATATATATATATATATATATATATTGATAGCAGACGATGATGATGTTAGCCATCATCATTGCCTGCTGTATGAGATGTTTCCATTTTCAGTTGCATATTTTATTGATATTAGAATTGTTATTTGAATGTTAATAAGAATTTAGTAACAGGAGTAGAAATCGTAATTAATAAGAGAGAGACAAATTTATAACAAGAGAAGAGCGCTAGAAGAATATAATTAAGAAGAAAGATGAGTGACTAAAATAATATATTGAAGAAGTATCAGCAACAGAACATTGATGAGCGAAGAGAAATTGATGTGAGAAAAATAATTTATCAGCATATCATATATTGTATGTCATTTATTTTTATTATTTTGATGTGACATCATAATTAGAGTTCAGACTTGATTGACTATAACTTTATAACGTGACTAAACTAATCACGACTAATTAACATCATATTATTATAATCATCATTTATAGATCTATATTATTTATATATTTATCGTGGTTTGGCTCACGTAAAGAAAGCGACTTCTTTATTACATCAGGCAAATATAAAATAGATTCAATATTTAATAGGGAGTTTAATAAGGGGTATAGGTGTAGAATATTACAAATTGAATATTTATTGGAATTAATTGTGCACCTGTGTTTAGGTTTATCAGTGCGCCACTCTGCTAAATTACAATGGGCGGTGATGATGATGAAACAAAGAGGGGTGAAGAAGTTAGAATAATTGGAAAATGTCTGGTGTTCTCTTGAAAAAAAAAAGAGAGAAATGGAGAGAGAAAGGTGGAGTGATTGCGGCGTTCGCAAATAAATGAAACAAAAGGGAATTAATTATAAATTACTTTGGAGGTGAATGCGGAGAATTACAAAAGAATACTTATAGTAAATGGGTGTTATCAAAAGAAGGGAGGGGTGAAGTTAATTTTTTCAGCTTTAAGATAATAGGTATAAGTTGGATAAACGAGTGGAGAGGTTCAATAGTGTTCTGAATGTGTTTAAAATTGATAGAAGAGAGGAAGAGAGCGTGAAAGAATATGGGATACGGTATGAAAAAGTGGTGAGAAGCAAACTGTTTAGGGATGAGTGAGTGGGGTAAAGATGTAAAAGGAGCGCATCTATTGTATACAGCAAGATTTAAAAAATGGGAAGAACAGATTATTATAGCCTATAGGTGGATGCGGCGAAAGTGAATTGGAATACGAGAATATTAGAAAGCAAATGTTAAGAATATTTGAAGATATAAAAACTGAGAGTGAGGATACAAGGGAAAGAAAGGAGGGAAAGAAAGGAAAAGGAAGAAATGTGGGTGGTAAGAAACAGACAAGGTATGAATGAAATGACGGGGGCCGGGTATAAAAGAGGAGAAGCAAGTAGAAATGAAAAAGAACAAGTGTAGTGTGAGAGGAATAATAAAGTTATGGATATGGATGAAAACACAGATGGAGTGTGCAAGAGTGAAACAAGAGGAGAAATGGGAATATAAGAAGAAAGAATAAATTGTTATAAATGCGGAGGGAAAGGACACATGGGTTGGGAATGTTTAAAGAAGGGTGGTATGAGATGTTTCAAATGCATGAAGGATGGTCATATAGCGAAAGATTGTGAAGATCAAATAGTTTGTTTCCGATGTGGGAGAAAGGGACATGCATCATCACAGTGCCAGACAAGCGTGGAGAATATAAGGAAATGCACGATGTGTCGTAAATGGGGGACACGAGGAAAACGACTTGGTGGAACGAAAAAAAGGGGAATAAAAGAAATGAATAAGGAGAAGGAGAATATATATCTGAATGAGAAAAGAAAAGAGAAAAGAGAAATAAATGAAAATGTAGATGGAGTAAGAGAAGGAATGATTGAAGCAATTTTAAATAAAAGAGCTAATAGTACAGTGAGTGAAAGTATGGAAAAAGAATGACATAAGGAAATATTGGGTTATATAAGCACAAATGAACTTACAGATGAATTGGATGATAAAGGAAAAAAAAGTTTGAAAAAACGAAGAAAAAGTGGAAAATGTAATAAAGTGAAGAGTGATCAAGAAGAAAATGAAAATAATAACAGTAGAGAGAGAAAAACAGAAAAGATACAAATGGGAGAGAGTTACATAGATTATAGTAGGGATGAATATAGTAGTGTTGTGGTGAGTGAAGAAGAAGAGGAGGAAAACCTAGAACAAGGAGAAAATTGTGACATAAGGAGAATAGAGAGGAGTGAAAGAGAGAAAATGATCAATGAGGAAACACAACAAGGTAAAATGGTGCAAATTATGAGTCAAGCAAGTGAAAATGAGTGTTATAAGATATGGATATGTGTGTGAATCTATGAGAAAGAAATTTAACTTGAGAAAGAAATCGTTCAGTATAAACGGTGAGTGTGTGAGGAGAGTGATAAGTATTCCAGGGAGCGGAGATAGTGTGATGAGCGATGCAAGAGTGTGTATACGGTGGGAATTGTGTGAGAATCCTGGAAGAAATGAACTTGGGAAAGAAATTATTATATAATGTATTTGATAGTAGGAATGAAAGAATGTAAATAAAGAGGTTTGGTGAGTTGTGAATCGGGGTTCGTTGTTTGACAGAATATTAGGGGGATGGAAGAGAGAATATTAGGGGGATGGAGAGAGAGAGAGAAGTGGTGTGAGATTGAGGGAGCAGACGATGATGATGTTAGCCATCATCATTGCCTTCTGTATGAGATGTTTCCATTTTCAGTTGCATATTTTATTGATATTAGAATTGTTATTTGAATGTTAATAAGAATTTAGTAACAGGAGTAGAAATCGTAATTAATAAGAGAGAGACAAATTTATAACATGAAGAGAAGAGCGCTAGAAGAATATAATTAAGAAATTAAGAAGAAAGAAGAGTGACTAAAATAATATATTGAAGAAGTATCAGCAACAGAACATAGATGAGCGAAGAGAAATTGATGTGAGAAAAATAATTTATCAGCATATCATATATTGTATGTCATTTATTATTATTATTTTCACGTGACATCATAATTAGAGTTCAGACTTGATTGACTGTAACTTTATAATGTGACTAAACTAATCACGACTAATTAACATCATATTATTATAATCATCATTTATAGATCTATATTATTTATATATTTATTGTGGTCTGGCTGAAATTAGGATTCAAACCATAAGTAGGTGGGTCCGTGATCTTGATGTCCCCATAACTTCTTACATAAAAACACCTATATATTTTCAGGATACTGACTTTTGTACTAAGCCAGTTATCTTTTTGATCATACCTTCAGAAACGATGCCTTATCCAGTAATTTTAGGGGCTATCGCCTTAAAAGAAAATTCCTTATTAACCGACCTAACTGACCGATGTTTAGTCCGTTGGGTAGGAAATAAGTTACAGGCTATAAAGTCAATTTAGCTCTAGTAAATAATGTCCGAATTATACATTTATCGTTTACATAAGAAATTCTCTTTTATTCTCTTAATTCTTAGGAAACATGATACATCGATTTAACTTTCAAGAATTTTTGTTCTCGTAATTTATAAACCTAACTCGCCGTATAAATTCGTCATAACCTGCGGTAATCTATCTTAAAATATAGTAAATACATGAATCTTATCTTAGAAAATTTTATAAAATACATCATCGTGGAAAAAAAATTTTATTTACATAAAATCCTAACATCCTAACCTTACTTTAATATCTCTACTTCTTAAAATAACTTATGGTGTAAGAAGCAAAAAGAAATTAGAGATTGACTCAAAAAATTATTCCACTATGGGAACAGTTTATAATTATATTATAAACCAACCCAGTTGTGGATAAATAACCACAAATTGTAGTATAAAAGTTATACTATACACAAAATCTTAAGCTATAGTATATTTTCAAGCTTTTGACTCAGCAGCCCCATAACTGTATTTTTGTATTTTTAAATAAAAATACATAAATAATGGTAATCAATTTTTCAAATTATGTTACTAATAAGAACGTAAGGTTTTATCATTACCTTATCTTCAAATTATTCATTTTATTTTATAATTTTATATGTGTCATTTTATCGTTATCCTTTATTTTAATATTTTATCATATTCGTGTACTAATCTCCGTATTGATTATTTCAGATCTTAACCCCTCTTTACTGTAATTATATATTCTATCCTTGTTATTCCGCTGCTTTTCTTTGTGTTGTAAATCGTTCATTGGCTGTTGCGTGCCGGGCATGATTGCAGATATAATTTGTTATGGTGTCTTGAATGCAGTTGCTTTTTAACATAGTTGTTTCACTGCCGCGGTTCTATTCATAAACTTATGAAAATATTTCTTATTGTCTCTCCTCGTTGAATTCGTTTTTAAACTTCAAACGTTCAAAATGGGGGAGCTTAATCTTAGCGGGGAGGAATGTAGAGGTGTCTACATTTACTCCTGTTACGCAGTAGTAAATTTACTCCATTATCCCAAAAGAATATTTTCACAGTTCTAACTCTGACTTGCAAATTGCAGTTTCCAACTCTGACTCTTAGTTATATGTTTACTTTAAATAACTTTCTAACTTCATAATTTCATTATACAATTTATTATATGAACTTGTTATTTTTCAGTTGTAATATGATAATATGAGACAAGTTCTCCTTAAGTAAAATTAATCATAGTTATTTTATTCAATTTAGTGATTCTTATTCTCATACTTATAAATAACATTCTTCGGATTTATAAGGTTAGTCCTAACTAGTTTTTTTTAGTCATAAGTGCTTCTTGCTTCTTGCTTCTTAATTGATTACATGAACATATAGAGTAAGGCATGTTTAATTATAATATTCAATTTCCTCCTAAATGCTTCATTTTACAGTTCTTTCTTCGGATACTTCTTCATCGTCTTTACAAGTAACAACTTCATAAAAATCAAAACCCCAATAGGGGTAAGTAAAAGTTCTATGCAGATAATGAAAATAATGTTGAGTTAATGTCACTACAGTTGATTTTCCATTTTAGGTTTCAGCCTTGGGTTCATTCACCACATTTCAAATCTTGGGCACAGTACGACTCATTTTATTCTTGGGCTCATTCAACACATGCTAATGCTTGGCTCAGTACTACCTCTTTGTATTAATTTAAATACTGAAGTCTAATCTAATTATAATACAGCATAATTCGTGCCCTTGTATTGTGTTGTCACAACATTTATACTTTTAAGATAAGTTGTTATTTATTGTAAATATAGACTGTGACATTGTATCCATTATTGTAACTATTCATATCACTATTTGTATAAACGCCGTAGTCATCTTTTTTAATTCCTTGGCCGAAAATTGTATTCTTTGTACAAGTTTTTCAATTTTGGACAGAGAGTTCATACTCTGGTTACAGAAGTTTAGTTTATGGTTAAAGTTCCTGTTGGGAACCTTGTTCTGTTGTTGTTCTTTATTTTCTAGATAAGTATCCTACTTAATTGTAACTAAAGTACATACTTCTATTCATTATTTACTCCTTGGATGACTAATTACGTCAATCTTTTAGTCATTCTTCTTAGTCTTAAGTTTTCCACTCTGTGAATGGTCTTAACTTAGTCATTCCTTTGTGGACTTTTCACAATACCCATCACAATTCTCACCTGTATCACATGAATGTTCTTTCACCTAGACATTCATGTCTCATCTCATCATCATTAATTGATTGTATATAAATATAAAAATTTGCTTACTTCTCCATATAATCTTTAATAATTGAAATAAAGCAATTCTTTTTATTGAGTTTAATTCATCCCTGTTATTGAAACATAATTGTGTTCTTTTTCACTCTAATATTCACCACTTCCTATATATTCGCTGTCTTGGTGTGTTACCACAAAAATCACAATTCCCCACACCTCCGAAGCGCAACCCCTACACAGGAAGAGAGTTCCAGAGACAAGTTACTCTGGGCTGTGGTACGAAAAGCTTACATCTAGCAGGTATCCGGCTCTACTCCTGAAAAATCACCAGTATCAAGATTTCATTTATAAATCTTAAAGGTACGATAACTAAATTGGTTTCCATTCTTTAGATAGACCTTAGCAGCTTATTATAGAGTTCCATATTATTAGGTTTCGGTCCTCCGTGTATTGTACACATAATTATATCGATAGCTATCTAGAACGCAATTTACCGTTAACGCGTGGGTGGACCCATATGCTTCACTCACCTCATCGTGATAACATAAGTAGGTGCCTAATTAGATTATATATAACTATATATATATAATTAGTATAATATATTTAAATATTATAGATATATATATAGCTATATATTATATATATAATATATGTATAAGTATATATACTACCTTAAATATATATATTAAATATATAGTATATATAATATATATATATATATTATATATATATATATATAATATATATATAATATATATATATAATAATATATATATATTATTAATATAATATATATATATAGTATATATATATATATATATATATATATATATACTAATTTATACTAAATATATACCTAAGACTAACAGGCTACCTCTTTATATTTTTCTCTTTTCTGTAGATTAAAGTAGTGTTTAAAGATTTATAAAAGCACAAATAATTGTAAGGGGCACTAAATTCCAAAATTCTAAAATTCTATTTTATGTTTCATATTTAAAAAAAAAAAAAAAAAAAAGTGCTACTCATTACAATTGCATTCAAACAAATATTGATTTCACAACTTCCAAGTAAGTCTTTTATAGTATTCACAGATTAATTTTCAAAACTTGTCCTGAAAATTCAGTGATTATAAACCCCATATTAATTACAAAATATATTAATAGTTCTAATTTTTATTCCATTAGTTGCCCATGAGCCTTCTATTGTACTATTGACTATTGTAGAAGATCAATCATACGACCTCGAAAGAATAATAAGTTTCCTCCAGTACATCTGGAGGTAGGTTCCTAATAAATTTTTTAAAATTATAAAATGAAATAAAATAAATCAAGTATGAAAAATAAAAATGAGATTACATTACATACTCTAAATACACTCTGTAACACCTTCCTTCCTTTTTCTTTTCTTTTTGTAGGAATGGGCCAGGGAGCCAATCTATTGACAAACTTTCAAAACGGGCCAGGGAGCCCATTATATTGCTACATTCTAAGAACGGGCCAGGGATCCCATTATATTGCTACATTCCAAGAACGGGCCAGGGAGCCCATTCTACTGCAAACAATTCCAAATAAAATGGGCCTGGGAGCCCTTCAATTGCATTTATAATCCATCGTTAATACTTCAACATTTTAAAATGGGCTGGGGAGCTCTTTCCAAATCATCATATTCAGAGAGGGCCAGGGAGCCCATCTATTGCCTCATCCCAAGAACAGGGCCTGGGAGCCCATTGTTATTACGAAACACCTTTTCAAATGGGGTTAGGAGCCCATTGTTATTACGAAACACCTTTTCAAACTGGGCTAGGAGCCCATTCCTTGCGAATCAACTTTTCAACTGGAGCCAAGAACTCCTTCAATATAAATCTACATCTCTATCTGTCAACAACCAAAACAAGCCTCTTAAAAATTTAATTTAAAAAGATATATATATGAATAATCTACATTTTTGACACCAAAGTGCGTTTGTAGGGGGAATACTTCTTTTATGCATGTGCATTGACTGAGTATCTACAGGGGTGAGTGATTGGGGGTTAATAATTAATTAAATAAATATACTTAAAAAATCTATTCAAAATATTATATAGTATTATATTACAAGAGACCTTTATTATGTTTAAACTTCTCAACTAAAGAAAGCAAATTACTGAATTCTTTGTGTACTCTATATTTAATTGTACATATATTGTTTTAAATATACACCACTAAAAAGTACTATTAATAAGTTTTAATAACCAATCCTGAGTTATAGCCTATATTATTAAAGTTGGTAACAATTATACTGGAAAAATCCTACAGCTATAAGGTAATTCTAGCATCTCCATTATATTATTGCTTTGCATATTTATGCTCAAATTTGTTATTTATAACCCTTTTACGCTTATCCCCATTATTACATTTCATTCGCATGTTCTAATCTGCTTCTATGTTTGTGCATGTGATGTGAACTCCTTCCTTGTTGAATATTCACCAATATTGCCCGAGTGTTTTTGCAAACATCCTCAATTCTCAGTGTAGCAAACCGAGCCAAGAGTGGTAATCTCTACGTCAGCAGGGAGCTGACAACTACGGCAAACTATAATCCACAAGTCAGGCTGCTCCTAAAACACTCGAAAGTCAACATAATTTTCTTAAATCTCCCTTAATCCAAGGCTGCGAAAGTCGGATCAGAGTCTGGAGTCGGAGTGTGGAGTCGTCAATTTTCCAGAGTTCTGAGTCCTAAAATCTTGTGCAAGTGAGTCATGATCGAAAATTCCTGTGTAATGGATCGGATCGAATAATTCATGTGGAGTAAGTCGACGCATGTCGCGAAATTTATAGAATAATTATTATTATTATTATTATGATTAATTTAGAATGATCTGACAAATCACTCCTTAAAATTGGTAAAAAAACAAAAAAAAACATCACCCAGTTTTAAAATCAAAATAAAAATAATTTGCATTATATTACGTTATACCATATTTGAAACTGAAACTAATATTTGTTGTCAGTGTTTGCGCCTGTATCTTTATGTTTTTACACAGTACTTTACTGCATAGCATTTGAGATTAGATTATTGGAAAAGTGTATATTTTTTTATTCTCAAAAGCAAGCGAAAAAAAAACAGTTTGAAACATGTTTCCGTAACTCTGTGAGCACTAAGCTGAGTCAGAGTCAAATTTTTGAAATATTGACTGCTGGTGTCGGAGTCGAAAATATTTGTTTGAGTGAAAGTTGAAGGTCAAAAATTTTTGTTGTTAAGTGGAGATCAGGTCAAAACATTTTTGTTAAGTGTTGTCCTAGTTGAAAATCAAATTTGCATTTAAGGAGTCGCAGTCAAAAAATTTATCTTACAACTCCGCAGCCCTGATTGTAATACAGAGGAATGATTTATGATGTCGGGATATCTGGACTTTAACAATATATATATATATATATATAATAGTATATGTATATAGTTATATATAGTGATTATATATATATACCTGGTGTATATATAATATATATATATATTATATTATTATATGTTATATTACTATACATGTAGACAATTATGTAATCATATCGGGATATAATAATAACTTATATAGTGACATCACATCAATTCTATGAGATATGGTAATAGTTTTTTCTTTTCTCTTCTCTTAATACATGCTATCATTACGTTTAAGCTCTTGATCTTAAAATCAAACACTTTATTTCTACAGAGTATAGTATCTCCAAGTTTAGGTAATTGAGAGAATGGAAGATACATTTAAATGTCAATCACTTAATGAGCTTTTATTTAATGAAAGATAATATCTTGATGATGGTTGTAGATATAAGATTAAATTTTTCTTGTCCACCAATTTAGGAGTTACTCAATCATAGAATGCACTTCCTGTTCTCTATCACCTCTATCAGCCCGATCAAAGTGGTTGGCTCACACTCATCAGAAAAAAGCTTAGAAGAAAGCACCCTTTCTAGTTTGCAGGGACGATGGTTTGTATTCTTACAGATTTATGAGAATTAAAAGAAATATAACTATTATAGTTAGTTCATTGAGATTGGCATGGAAAACATTAGGTAAACGCCTTGCCTTCAAAATTTTATTCTTTCGAGCCCCCTCAAAGGGTGTTTCCAGAGGTTCAAGGGGTATCCAGTACTTATGCCTAGTTGGACTGTATTTTGTTGTCTCCCTCTGAGGATAGAAGTGGTTTGTTGTAAGGCTGAACGCGTGAGCATAGTTTCTCTCCTCCAAATCTCTTGAATTAGAATGGGATCTTTCGATTATACAACTTAATAAGAAACTCACTTCACCATAATTAGGATGAAGCGTTTTAACCTAGAAAGTAATTTAGTTTTGTAAAGATTAGTGTAGACAATTTTCGTAAATAAACTGTGAAGAAACAACTTCGCTATTGAGATAAACGGATGTTCACTAAGGTTAAATAGTGGGGTCATTACGACTCAATAATGATCAATAAAGCTTATCATTAGAAACACTCAAATGTTTAGTGAGTTGTTTGGTAATGTGATCGCGATTGTTATTTAATGTAATACGTCTCAATTGCTTAAAAGTAAAATGAAGCTCAGACTTTATAATTGCGAAACATTGGCTCTGGACATGATCCTTATTCATCGTTTAGAGCGATAGATACAAAACAAAGTATACGGAGATTAATTAGAGCGTGTGAATTTTTAGACTGTTCTAAATCTTTCTTAGGCTAAGAATTTATGTCTTTTTGTGATTAGGTTTTTGATTATGCTTGTAAATTAAACTGATGATTCCTCCTTATATTTGTTATTATTACTTCTACAAAATTTTTAATCTATTATTAGCCAATGTCGCTACAATTGAGATTGAGATGTATACAATTATATTTGTTGACTTTTCCCTTTTATAATTGGTTATGTTATAGGAGCATGGATGATCCTCAATAAGTTACACCATTTATTTGGTAATTTTTTGTTTATCATTATTTTAAGATAAAGTAACCACAACTAGCCCTCTTTAGTAAAATTTTACTCATTAAAGTAAAAAATAAATGCAGATTGTCGAAGTGATTATTCAGTCATAACATATTTTTTATACTGGTGTGTACAGATTGTCGAAGTGATTATTCAGTCATAACCTATTTTTTGCTGTATACTGGTGTGTGCAGATTGTCGAAGTGATTAAGACTGTAGATGAACCTCTCCAGTTACTCATAAAAAAATTTACATTCTAGTTTATAAAATAAAAGAAATATATAAACATCCGCTTGGAGTAGGTTGTTTAAAAATACAATAAAAAAAATCAGACTTGGAGTCGTTTTGAATGAGAAGTCAGAGTCGGAGTTATCGTGCGGGTTCGAATTCAAAACCAATGTGGTTTACGATTAGTGCACTAATTCTTAAACACGCGAACGAAAATCTCATCTGTGGAGTCGATTATTTTGGCTTGGAGTCATAAATTAAATACATACGTGGCTTGGAGTCATAAAAGAATTACCTACACATGAATAAACATTTTTTTTTGGTCTTGTATGCTGACTAAAAGATTTAAATCATATCATATTTGTTTTTTTTTGGTCTATTTGTCATATTGAAGAGTCAATCATCCCCTAATCCTTTTTTTTTATAAAGTTTTGTTGAGTTGTTTCTATTATATTAATTATATTAAAAGTATATAATATTCATTGGGTTTCATTCCCACTGACACATATTTTTTTAATTTCTAAAATATACAAAGTTTTATGATAAGACCTTCAGGTATGTAAGTCCAAAGATTTAAAGACATTGTGTTTGGAGTTCACCTTTTAGGTTTTCAAGTACGCCATCGTTCCAAGCATAATATATTTAAATTGTTTTTTTTAAATATAGGACTATTATTAATCCATGTTATATTTTTTTCATATCTCTTGAGTGAACTCTGTTTGGCAGCAGAACCTATATCTTGCAGCTCTAAGAAATTTTGTATAGAACAAGAGACGGCCATCTGAAAAGGGCCTTAGCAATATTCTCAAAGATTCGTTTAAATTACTGTAAGTTTTTTTATAAAATCTTGAATTCTTTGTATTTGGGACAATTTTTGTTTGTTGATAGTATTATCAGCTTCGTTATACGATTTATATCATTTCTAACAGATTCTTTTCTTTTAATGTTGTGGAATTACACCAAGTTTTTCCATAACATTTTGGTAGCAGAGCGTAGTTCTCCTTTAGGGGGTGCTTATTACGTGTCTGCTGCCTTTCTTACTTTTGTATTCTTAATCTTCTTTTTGGTTCATTTTTCCGTAAGGTGTTTCCTTAGTGTCCAGTTCAAATTAGATTTATTGATTCTCCACTTCAGATATCTCAAAAGTTATTAACATTATTCAACCCAAACCACGGTTCTTCTAGTTGGTTAGGTACCCAAGATTCAGTATTCTCACCACCATTCTACCATTTGCTAAAGTTCAATTAACATAATGTATTTCAAAATATGGCGGATAATAGAACGTTCTAGGAAACGGCGCAGCGACGATACAAAACGAACGTGGTCGAGGATTTGCGTTTACCAAACTTTTTACGACCATCGGATTCCTAGTTTGATGGGCTAACTCACCACGAACTTGATACATCTGAGGATCGTGCTCTCCTAACGTCCTCCTTGGCGAGAAATTACTGAGTCTGGTCGGGGAGTGTTGGACTGTCGGTCCACGGTACACTCGATAGGAGACTCAGTACTCTCTCTTTTAACGACGTTCCTCCAGTGACGTTACAGATGTCCTACGTTATTTCCGGGAAGCATTGCTGGTGGCGATAGTCATATTTTTAGGTGGTGTGTGTCATGCCTGGCCTAAATAGTAGCTCTCAAACAACCTATTCATCTGTCTCGCAATCGCATTGGCCAGCAGGATCCGTTCCCGTTGTCTGTGGGGAAGAATTGGCCCACATAGACACATGCAAATATGCAGGAAATTTCATAGTAGCTCTCCCTGCAAGGGAGAGACTGAGAGACTAGTGTTGTTGTAATGGCGAATCTTCGCGAGCAGAAATACAGAGCATTGGGGATACTATGTACACCACAGAATGATGAATAAGACTGACAGTCAACAGCAAGTAAATCCATAGGAAAATGATTACACTGTGGAGTAAGTAATTCTGGAGAATGGCAGAACTCTCCCACATATTTATGAATAGATTTGAAGATTATGCCCTGGCGGACATATCCCAGTTCCCAGATTGATGGGGTGGCGTACATATTAAGGATTACATCCGGATGGAGCTATTAAACAATGTTTTTACGACGTGCTAATCGCAATTTGAGTGCGAGCTATGCACATGATAAATGAGGAAATTAATGGATTCGTTCGTTGTGGGGGAACATTTTGGAGGAAACAAACAAAATGTGACTTTAAGTGCTTTACGGATGCGCAGAGCGAGATCTGTCAACAGAAACCATACCATTATATGCATTGCGTTTGCTGGGATTAGCCGAAAAGGCCTTTCCGGGATCGGATGTGAGTTCCATGAATTTTGTTAGGGAGAAACTAGTAAGGAATCTACCTCAATCCGTACAAGATCAAGTAAATTCTCTCACGGTGGTTTGTGAGTTGGCCTTAGGAGGCGTTAGCCTTTCTTGGGAAGGGTTAGTAAAGTTAATAGACGACAATTACACTCGTAAACAAGTAGCAGATAAAACCAATAATGGAATAGAGTCTCTCCCAAGCACTAAACTGCCCTTGAGTAATCAGCCAGAAATTATAGATTTAACACCTGTGGTTCCTTCTACTTCTTATCCATCATCTCGATATACTGTTCCGATTCCACCGTCGATTGAGCCGGTATGGCCTTTTCCTGCTTTGACTTATCCAGGATATACTGTATCCAGTGGTGGTCACAGTTTTTCCTCAATCTTCTGGAGTCTTTCAAGGTATCAAGGTCCGAGCAACAAAACATATGTGCAAAAATCTGTCACATTCGCCACAGACCTCCTGGAGTCCAATCCATCTAATGTCCTCCTGACCAAAATATCCAAATGGCAAGAAAAAGGGTTAGAAGTCCTAAAGGTAGTCTTTCAATCACCAAGATCACGCACAGAGATGTAATTATTCGTAAGAAACCAGGCCATGGTTTGTGCGAGATTGTCTATTAGTAGCCCATGCCGGTTTTGCGGAAAACGCGGACACATGGCGGACTGTTATGTTAGAAAAAATAAATGATACGTTGTGAGACGGAGGGAATGTCGTGCAGCGAACCTGCACAACGAAGGCAAAGAAGAACACACTAGGGTCGAAAGTCACGAAGTTCCCTGTCTGTTCGTCAGGGAATGGTCATTTGGGAATCGTTGTCCGCAACGGTTTTTCAGAAAATTACCCCAACAGAGGGAACGAGATGCTCTGTGTCAGCTTGCCCGCCACAGAGCCCCAAAGTAAGAGTAGAAGCCAATCAGACTGTATTTGGGCCTTTGATCAATCCGTGTAAAACCTAATCGATAGCATCAATGAGTCTGAAACCTCAGCGTTTAAGGCAGAAGATATAAAACACAAGACAACCACGGTAATTGTAGGGTCACAGTTGCCAGGTAATTCCAACACAGTAAATGAAAACGAATCAAATAGAAAAGTAGAATTGAGTGTGGTACCTTCAGCACCACTTTACATGAACAAATCAATATTTTCTAGTGAAATGTAGGATCACAACTGGTTAGATCTTCCTTGGGTATAAATTTGTAAAGAATGTTCAAAAAACATCATCAAAAAGAAATTGAGGTAAGCACAACCTCATTGATGCTACTGAGGTACTAACCGCTCCCCGAATTGAGGTACAACTCCTTCTCAAGAAAATGGGAACAAACCTCATCTCTTAAATGCCCCCATTTCCGCTTCTTTTTCAGATTCTATAATTCAGAAAAAGTATATACAGAATCCTCCAGAGGATGCTTTAGTGATAGGTGTAGGAATTGAGGGGTGTGAAGTTGATACCCCATTACAAGCATTGGTAGATACTGGTGCTTCTCTGAGTTTGATTACAAATACAACGTATCGTTTATTGAATAAAGACAAATTTCCTTTGAGAGCCACTCAATATACAGGCGTTAGTGGTATAGGTAAGGTAGTTTTCCTGTTTTGGGTGAGCTAACTCTTCAATTAAAAACTTTCTTCTAAGGAAATCCACCACTCCCAATACTTTTGTGGTAGAGATTGAGCAAGTAAACAGGGTTATGAACGTTTATTCGATATATTTCGCTTGAAAGCAGGAATTTATTTGCCCAAGATTTGTCCACAAAAGAAAGTTAATTAACAAGAATAAGACCAATAATATCATAACCGTAATAACTAAAGATATACGATTATGTCCGAGAAACAAGGTGGAAGAGTTTGCGTTGATAAGTAAGGACGTAGTAATTGCTTCCCGTACGTGTGTTCCAGTTATGGTTACCGCATATAGTCCGCTTATAGAAAAAGATTCGTTATTATTATTTACACCAAACACCAATAATCAATGCATAATCGATGAAGCGGTTATTCCTTATACGAGAGACCCCAGTGTTTAATATATAGTTTCAATCCTTTTGAAAATGCAATCACATTAAAACGAGGTTATCCTCTTGGTACGTGTATACTATTTTACAACAGGTACAACCTGCGAAAAATTCTAATTATAGTAGCCGTAAACAGTGGAAATACTCAAAGCTCAGATGAGACTTATTGAGGAGTGGGACGCTCGGAGTAATTTGAGAACAGCGTTTGAATTGGATAAAACAGACTTATCAGAAAATCAAAAAGACCAAGTTGTACAACTTTTAATCAAATATCCACAAGTTCTTAGTTTAGGAGATGCAGATGTTGGATGTACCAGCATTCTGAAGCATGCTATAAACACTTTTATTGAAGATCCAGTGAATGAGTCTGTTAGGGTTTACAAGGACCCATATTGTATGAAGTGGAAGAAGTTTGTCTTAGTTAGAGGCCGAGGGAATTATTAGATCATGTTCGCCATACTCCTGCACCCACGTTAGTCCGATTCTAACCTGACGTACTATGAGCATCGTGTATAGATATATCCGGAAGTTAGTTCTATCACATAAACGGGAGCATTTCCATTCCTAATTTAATCGATAACATTGTTCAGTTTGCAAGGTATGCATTATTTTTCCACTATCGACCTTATAAAGGGATATTATCAGATTAGAGATGGAGACAAGATAGTATCCGTGAACGCGTTTTCAAACACCTTTGGGCTGGAAGTTCCTCCCGGATGCCTTTTGGGCTGCATGAAGGACCTGCTACA
The DNA here is from genome assembly GCA_015478945.1 of Trachelipus rathkii. Lineage (NCBI taxonomy): Eukaryota > Metazoa > Arthropoda > Malacostraca > Isopoda > Trachelipodidae > Trachelipus > Trachelipus rathkii. The sequence continues at coordinate 79,412 of JABUQX010052983.1, forward strand.
TTTAGAGGGTAATGAGATTGGCTTTATGTCACATATATATGAGTGAAGGTGATGAGTTTATTTGGACGACGATCCTGTATAATCTGCTAACAGTGTTCGAGAAACATTTCTCTCCGGTCCTTGGATAGAGAGGTCCTCTAAGCATTTAGAGTTGGTGGGCTAAGTTAAACCTACAAAAAGTATATATGTTAAAGAACGAGAAAGTGAAATATCTTTAGGCACAGTGCTTTCTAGATAAGGTGGCTAAAACCTCACAAAGAGTGGGGATTATGAACATATGAACCAAGAACGGACAAAAACAGGTTAGACGGGGATACGTTTATGGGCCTCCATTTTAATTTCTATCTGGAGGCATAAGTCCCAAATTGTTCAGCGTGCTCATAGCGGAGCATAACCGCTCTGTTCGATTCTACTAAATAGCTCCGAAAAGTGTCCTTGGGACAGACTAAGTGCCACTGGCATTCGTGACAAACCTAACACAATATTACATCTCGCGAATATGCTTATCGTATTGCTGATAGAAGTTCCGAAGCTGTCCGTTGTTTATTTATCACACTGACATGCTTCAGGGATAGGTGCGGGATGCCTGTCTCAGTCAAAATTCAAAACGGCGGATAAACAATAGGCTTGACATTTATCTCACGTTCTCAAAAGCCTACTAACGTGGTTAATGTGCCACTGAAAAGTTGCTAGCTGTTCAGATCGTTAACAACGTTTTTTGTTGGGATTAAAGTGACCATGGTGTATACTGGATGCACAAGCCATTGCTATTTTTGCAAAACATGCCTTTGGTGAATCAAATCAGAGTGGCCAGAACTTTGGACGAACTTAATGACATTTGAACTATGAACTATTTTTATTAGTTACCTGGTAAAGAGAAACATCGTTGAGACACCTTGTCAAGAACTCGTTTGGAATTCCAACCGAAGCCCGAAAAGATGCAAAAATCTCTAATGACCCACTGAGGGATTTACAGTGGTTAAAATGTTGGGTGGTGGAGATTCGTTGTTTCAGTGTTTCTCACAGTTTTTATATGATAAACCAGATTCTCATCCCCAGATAAGAGCGGCAGTTGTGGATGAATTAGTAAATAACAGAAGTAAATATCATCTACCAACTGGCAGAACCAAAGAAGCAAATCAAGTACTGAAACAACTACAACTAACTAGGTATGCTGGTCAATTGCCCTTTGTCCACAGCATAGACGCATTTACTCACCTTTATAAGATCCGGGTTTTGGTGTATTATAGTAAAACGCATCCTTTACACTTTGGAGATCCAACTCATAAAGAAGTGTGTCATCTGTTTTGCATAAGTGGCATCCATTACAATCTATTAGTCTCCTGGAAGAACTCGAGCCCTTGGTTCGGAAGAGGAATCTGTGCCAGTGAAGCTGCGAAAAAGAATTATCAGCAACTAAACTTTACGAAATAGAGTACAAAATAACTGACGAAGATCAAATTACAGACCAGAATGATCAGCCACTTGAAAATTGGTTGGAATCTGGTGGGGAGGAAGTTATGAAGAAGAGGAAGAAACCTCCCACTAAATTATTATTTATAAGAAATATTTCCCTGATCAGAACATCACAAGATTCAGTGGAAATATTAATGGACCATATAGCCCAATGTCAGGCACATGATCCTTTATTAAAAAGACTAAAAGGTGCTTTACTGAAACGTCAAGCCTTTCAGGGTCCCTTAAAACTGTTCAAATTTGCTAAAAATTTCTTATCAATAGTTGATAATCACATACTCCATCGAAATCGAAAAGATCAATACCACTATGTGGTATCGTTTTCATTTGCTGTACAAGTCGCCATTATAAATCATTATAAATTTGTCCATATTGGACAAGGTAAACTCTATGCAGTGTTAGAGAAAATTACTTGGCATCCAAAAATTAAAAGATATATGTCACGAAATATCTATGTCCTGTTATAAATGCCAACTAGCTAAAGTTTCCAATGTATATCACGCTCCACCAACTCTTAAGATACATACAAAATACCCTTTTGAATTGGTCACCGTAGACTTGTTGCAATTACCGAAATCAGCTAAAGGAAATACTTATGCCCTAGTTTTTATTCGATCATTTTAGTAAATGGATAGCAGCGGTTCCCATACGATCAAAGCATACCACCTTAGTAACAACGGCATTACAGAGTATTTTACCTTATTTGCCAATAATCCCTTCACGATTGCTAACGGATAATGCAAGGGAGTTTAAAGGTCCTGAATTTGAGGAGTTATTACAACGAAATAATATCAGACATATTTATACAACTCCATATAATCCATCTTCAAATGGGATTACGGAGAGGGTAAACCGCACCTTACTACAATATTTACGGCTGTCCTTGAAAAATCCTAGTTTGTGGGATGTACAATTACCACAAGTTGTACTAACCTACAATCACCTAGTACACACTGCCACATCTAAAACTCCCTCTGAGATATTGTATCAGGAAGCGCATAATAATCAACCTCGACTTCCTTGGACGGGGTTTAATACCCATTGGAAGGAAGGACATGAAAGTTTTACTCCTTTCAAATTGGATCAACTAGTGGCACTTAAAATACAACTTCCAGGCGACTTAACTATAAATAAGTTTAAAGATCGATATCAGGGACCCTTACAAATAGTCAAAGTTAATCCAAATGAGGTAACTTATATAGTTAAATCATTGGAATCTGAAAGAGTCTATAGAGTGCATCACAGACAATTAAAAAAGTGGTATATTCCCCCTAAATATGTAAGAGAAAATCCTTTATTTAATAAATTATTAACAAACCAACTAAATACGAATGAAGTTCCAGAAGACGAACATCTAGAAGAGGTTTCAGAGGATTCCTCAATGGCCGCAGCACCATCAATAACATCTAATATATACGATATGGATTTCGAAGATGATTCGGATGATGAGGAGGATGATTTCTTGGGATTTCCTGACTCCGAAGAAGTCAAGGAACTTTCCAGAGTGGTGTTGTGCAGCATTGAGAAGAGTCTTATGTTAAATCAACAAGTAATAAATAATTTGACAAAGGTAAGTGATTTTTCTTCTATTCTTCTACCTACTCTTCCTATAT
>JABUQX010052983.1:87500-110136 GCA_015478945.1 Trachelipus rathkii
GGATATTTCGCTTCATTTATACATATACTAGTCCGGTGTTCGCATTATCAAGTTTCTGCTGTGTTCAAGTGGGGTTTTGCTGGGCCATTCACTGGTTTTTTTAGGGTGTTCTTTAATATTATGAGTCTTCCTGTTTTCTTAGCAAACGTTGAGTTGGATGAAAGAATGTGGGCCAACACTGCAACAGTATAAGTATTGCATGAATTGCGGAATTTTAGGCACATAGGTAGACGATTAGGGTACAATCGTTTACCACTGGTATATTCTTCATTAGAGTAGCACGCACATGCTGCTAATGGTAGCAGTCTCTACTGATGTAAATGTACCTAATCGTGTATTCCAGCATCCCATACTTATGTTTGCACGTCTCCATCAGCGTCTTAGAGAAACAGGAAGTTTTAAAAACTTACTAATGGAAACGGGGACCTCGCACCGTATCAACTCCCAGATGTCGAAGAAAGGTTTCTTCAAGAACTTTGAGGACAGGTCCTACAACAAGTACGCAGAAAGATTGCTGACACACACAAAATATCATGGGTAACCGAATATCTACTTTCCGACAGTTTCAAGGTCAGCTCTAAGATAATACACTCAAACTGTCGTACACTTCAATTTATTCTAAGAACACAAATTACATAGAGCAGAGTGCCAGCGTGCACAATATGCTAACAGGCCAACTCTGAGATTGCTGCCATCGACAAACACGTAGACTTAATTTGACGAGTTGTCGATGGAGTGCAACACAGAAAATTGCAAGACACCCTGCCCATTTACAGAAAATATATGGTGTCGACACGATACGATGAAGCGTTTCCCCCCCCCCAAATTTTCCAGAGGATGCATATCGAACTTTCCAACAACAAATCACATATGGGGCATGAAGAGTAAACCGCTACACACAATGCATAATAACAGGTTGTAAAGGCCGGTCCATCCACTACTATGCTCTTTATCGCGATTGAATTGTAATTGGTGTCGGAATATTGGCTTTTGAGCTTATTAAAAGGGTGAACGCGAATATTGTGATTAGGTGTCTAAATACGGTTTGCTTTCTGTAGGCACAACGCGAGGATTTATCCGATATGTTGACGCTCTACCACATAAGTGTAGTATTTCCATGTCTACTATTGGTATCGTGCCGAAACGAATTTTTTTCGTTGAAGAATCATTTAGACATGTAGCACATCATTATACATCTTATATTACTATGCACACTGGAGAGGTACATACTATGAGCATCACATTTATGTCAATTTTACAGGACTCATATGAATAAATGAGAGATATAGTCAACTTCTCTATATGCATCACGACGGTCATGCATCTATAATTATCAATATAGTCATATCATTTCAGTTTAAGTTGCTCGTAACTTATATTTGAACAACTTATAAATATATTACTCATACCATTACCAATTGGAATAGGTCGAGGAGGTAACAGAACTTGCCTCCACGGTCCTCTAGACCTAAATGCATTGGATTTCTTTTTGTGGGGTCACCTGAAACATATGGTTTATACAGCAACAGTTGAAAGTCCCGAAGAATTAAGGGCTCGCATAATCGCATCTTGTGACACAATTCGGCACACACACGGTATATTTGAATGTATCCGCCAATCAATGCGTCTCGCAGAATAGAGGCCTGAATTGCGATGGGGTGCTCATTTTCAACTTTGTTATAACCTTAGTGCACCATTGGTTCGTACTATATCTGTTGTATATTTTCTTCTGTGCATAGTAATGTATGTATTCCTATAATTAAATAAATTGAATTGAATTTTAAATTTCAATATATTAAGTAACAAATTTAGTTTACTGTTTATGGTAACTTAATGTTTAAATAAGTTTCATCACCTTGTATCTCTTGGAAACGAGGCGTTTCCGGTGAAATGTTTATTGACACAATATTATCTTATTTTATTGCAGGGAATATCAAATACTGAATTTTTCGCAAATATTAATGATACACGCCTTATAAATATATATATATAATATATATATATATTAATATATATATATATATATAATGATATATATATATATTATATATATATATATATATATATATTAGGGATGTACCGATAGTATCGGTATCGGTATCGGTATCGGTAGTATCGGCATTTTTGATGTATCGGAATCGGTATCGGTTAAAATGGCCGATACTTTGCCCGATACTTCTTACTTTTTGTGTGAAAAATTATGAGAAAACTTTTAGATTCAATAATAAATCTCGTTTCGAAATAGATAGCTAGTACCAAGTTATGTTTTTTTTTTTCCTCGCTTTCATTTTTTAATTTAGATTTTTAGCGTTTCTCAACTTGGTTCTTTAGCGTAAAATTTTACCAATTTTGGACAGGCCATTATTAATAATTTTATACAGATTTTCTACTTTTTTTAGTAGATCATAGTATTTTTTTTTTGTACCCAATTTCCGTGAGGGCGTGTGAGTGCGTGAGTGTTCTTAAACTTTCTGGATTCATATTTTAGATATTTCCTGTAAATAGGGTTTTAAAATTTTTAAAATTTTAGGTTTTAGCGTACGAAATTTTTTATGCATTTCCTTTGGTTTTTGTAAATAATTTTTTTTCTGTCTGTTTTTTTTTTTTGTGATTGCGTGTGCGTGTGCGTGTTAATTGACAGCAGATTACCACATGCGTGGCTTCTTTGACTTTGCACTCTAATCTGCATGCATGGAAATACTACCGTCTCTAACTCTAAACCTTAATTTTATGCTTTGCTGGTGCCTGATCAGAACTTCAGTTCATTCATGTCAGTTTTTTTCCGGATCCAAGAGTCCTATAGGCTATAAACCTATAACCATAGATCATACACTATGCTATAACGCACATTCCTATAACAACGTCTCATTTTTTTGTGTATTGAATTACTTCATAGTATGAAAAAAACACGTGATTACTTACTTGATTTACTTGATTTAGTACTTTGTAGGGATGGCCAAAAAATATCGATATATCGAAATGTCGATATTTTGGCTCGATATATCGATATTTTTTAGCGATATTTTCTTAGGCGATATATCGATATTTTTTCTTAAGCCATTTTCGTTTTTGCATTTGTGCTAACGCTGGATAAGAAATGCTAATCCAGTTTTAGCACGAATTTCGGGCATAATCGACCAATTGTTTACAAAAATTTTGATCAGCTGTTCTAATGGAGCACGTGGTTTTGGAATAAACAAAAATAAAAAAAATAACAAATGGTTTTTATTACAAATAATTGATCAACTATTGTGATGAAGTTTATCGATTTGGAAGAAATTAGATTTAAAGCTAATTTCATGAATGAAACATTCATCAAATCAACGAACTACTACGCCGCAATCTTATTTGTTTACATTTTTTCGTTAGCATTTTCCTAAAATTCGGTAAGCACGGGAAAGAGCAACCTAACATAATTTAGGAAATTACTAACGTTTCGTTAGCATTTTACTAAATTTGTGCTAAAATTGACATAAACGAACGACTTTTTAGCATTTTCCTAAATTTCGTTAGCAAAAGTGCAAAATCGAAAACGCCTTTAATATCGAAATTCTAAAGTCGATATTCTATAAAAACTATTATATACTTCTATATATATATCTCTTCTATTTTTAGTTTTATTTTAGGATATAAAAACTATTAGTTATATACAGTATCTTTTATTTATTATTAAGCGGAATTTATATTTTTGTCTACATGTGATATTCATTTTCACTAAATTTCACTAAAAAATTACAATGTCTTACGACAACTGTGGACTCACTTCAAATTCAATAGCGGTCCTATTTAATCGTGCTTGTGAAATCAAAATTTTAATAATAAAAAATGTAAGGTGTTAGGAGGTAAATTGTAATTTTCCCTTTCTCAACCTACCTCTATTCTCTTTATCTCTTACTCACCTATTCAATTTAACCTAATAAGTTAGTTAGTTATAATTTAATAAAGCCACAAGGCTGAGTTATCTTAAAAGCTAATAGAACTTCCTCAAGGACCAAAAAAGTCTTTGAATAACCAACAAACTCAAGGTAAGGCTTATGTAGTTACACAATTGTACTTATATATTAATTTTTTAGTTCTAATAACATTCAAAGACTTTTTTGCTATATTTAATCTGCTTTAGATTAAATTTTCGTCAATTGTGTAATCTATATAGGTCTCAACGAACGGGTTTGTTGCAAGTTCTTGATAACTCGTGCTAGCAATATTGCAAATTATAATCAAACTATCTCCGAAGCTTATAGCAGTTTCGATATTTTGTGTATTATTAGTACAAAATCAATTTAAATTTAAGGTTTATTTGAACATATGAAAATATTAGATACGGTAGAAGCCACATGGGCCTATCGAGACTAGCCTATTGGTGTTTTTGTCCTAAGTTTAGTTAGTCTTAGTGTATTTAATTCAAAATTTGGTATGAGAGTTAGGTAAGCAATGCATCATTGCCTAACCCTTCCATTACAGTGATTTCCCAAAAAAAATTCAAGCTCAAACTTAGGCCTAGTAGGCCTAGGTCATTTTCAACCTCAAAATTTGTGGTCTTCTAAACCTTTTCAAAATTCAAATCAAAAAATTTGGCCTGGTGGTAGGCCATATCTCATTTTTCCTCAAAAAATTCAATTTCAAAGTTAGGCATTCTAGGCCTAGATCACTTTCAACTTCAAATTTTTAGTTTTTTTTGGTCTAATAGACCTTTTCAAAATTCAAATCAAATAATTTGGCCTGGTGGTAGGCTATCTTTCATTATTTCATCTTTCTTCAAGGTTTCATTTGTCCTTGGGTCATTCTAGCCAAATTTCAGCGAAAATGTCTGATAGAGTTAATAAAAAATCTAAGCCTATAGTTCAAGCCATTTCATCCCTCAAGGCACAAGTAGATATTTATCTTAGTCAGATAGAGAATAGGCCTACAGATAATAATAAAGATAAAGATGCAGTTTATGTAAAGGATCTTGTAGAGGAAGTAGAGTCCTTGTTAAAAGATATTAAACAAAAGGATACAAATATTATAAAAATTTACAACGATAATGAAATTGACTCCCTCATTCCTGAGTTTCATAATAAGGAGTTGTGTAGTCAGATTCAGTACCAATGCTCGATTAAATCAAAATTAAGTGAATTAAAATCTAAAGGGGATCAAAATGCCACCCCTCCAAAAAATACTTGCTCTCATTTCAGTGAATCTGTTCTTAGAGCTATAGATTGTGGTTTCTTTGAGGGCAATGAAACTGATAAGTTTGCTTATAAAACCTTCATTTCAAAATTTAAGAGTTCCTTAGATTTACAGAAAAATTTAAGTGAATCCATTAAACTTCACTGCTTAAAAAATAAATTAAGAGGATATGCATACTCTCTGATTCAGAATCTTTCTATTAGTGATAATAATTATAATAAGGCTCTTGAACTTTTAGACAAAGAGTTTTTAGACGAAAAATTCATCATTGATGAAATTATTAAAAAAATAATATCTTTAAAACCAGTATTTGACCCAACATATAATGCGACTAGGGTTTACTTAAATGATATCAGGACATTAATATATATATATATATATATATATATATATATATATATATATATATATATATATATATATATATATATATATATATTTCTATCTCTTCTCTCTCCTATAACATCTATATATTGTGGCATCTCTGGTGGAAGAGGCTGACCACCACTGAGATCCAAGCAGCCCCGGGACGGCTTCAATTCATGCGACAACCTCACTTTCTCTTTAACATCATCACAAGTCTTCCAGCTAATGAAGGTGGTTCTCAAGACAACTACTTACCTCCCTTCACTACTGGCTGGTGTTCATTGTGCCACTCCAGTGGCACTAGTCCTCCAGCCAGCATCTCCCGATCTTCTCTCAAGTTGTTCGCCGTGGGAAGACATTTCGTTGTAAGAGAGTTTGTTTACCACAATTGTTCAACGCGGCATTACATCAATTCAAGTTTCTTCTGCTGGGCGCTGCTCTGTTCGGTCATCCTGTAACGCCTGTACTGTGCTTCTCACTGCAGGTGCAGACCAACTGCACGTAAGAGTACAGAGTGGTTGAAGCCTTCTCGGTGGCTTTAATGTGTGCACAACTGGCTCTCATCTGACAGCTGACCAACGTCCTTCCAGGTGCGCAGAGCGGGGTGTGCTCGCGGCATTGTCACTGGGGGGAGTTCTGTGGCGTCTGGTGGAAGGGGGCTGCGACCACCACTGAGGAGTCCAAAGCAGCCCCCCCCGGGACGAAACGCCAATTCATCGCGACAACGCTCACTCTCTTCAACATCATCTAGTCTTCAGCTAATGAAGGTGGTTCTCAAGACAACTACTTACCTCCCTTCATATTGTGGTGGCTCGTAGGGGGACAGTGGATCCTAACAGCCCTTTGCAGGAGTTGGCAACATACGCCGATAGAATTTGTAAGGCTAAACCTCTAACGACCGTAATCATACTGCCCCAAGCCTCATTTGTTTCGAGTGGGCCATTAGATATCAGTTCGCAACCAATAACCACTCCGCAAGCATTAAGTTCCATAAATGCAGCTAGATATCCGCCTACTGACATTGCATTTCTGCAGTCGCGTATTCAGGTTCTGGAGATTACTATCCTTGACCTCACCAATAGTATTCGATCCCTGGAGGCTCGCTCAATTTCTTCTCCTACTTATACTTCACCTCCTTTCTATCCTTCACCTACACCTTCTTCCTTCTCGTATCCTTTGCCTGTACCATCTATTCCTTATGGCCATTACCCTCGTTCTTCCTCTCAACATTGTCGTTCTTTCCGTCGTTCCCCCACCCCGTCTCGTCAATTTGCTGCTGCTCAATCGTCTTCTCAAGGTTCTCCCGCACCTTTTCCGTTTCACAATCAGCAAGGTGTGGGCCGCAACCACCAACGTTGAGGAGACCAGACCCGCACTTGCCTCAAACCCTGTGCATACGAACCTTTAAACCAGAGGTCCCCAAACTTTTTTGTCTCGTAGACCACTTGCCATGTTTTTCGGTTTTGGGTAGACCCCCTGCTTACCTGATAATGATTTTTTGCTAAAACATATATATATATATATATATATATATATATATATATATATATATATATATATATATATATATATATATATATATATATATATATATATATATATATATATATATATATACATATACATAACTATATATATATATATATATATATATATATATATATATATATATATATATATATATATATATATATATTTCTTTCATATATATATATATATATATATATAATAACATATATATATATAACTTAAATAATATCTTCTTTATATATATATATAATAATATATATATATATATATATATATATCTTTATATATAACATATATATATATAATTATATATATAGCCAAAGTTATGAACACAATCAATTAAAATATCCCTCTGTCCCCTCACTTGCTTCACGTTTCACGATTTCTTAATTATAAATAAAACCCTGCTTATGGCAACATAAAAAAACTCAAAAAAGCCATCCAACATAAAAAAAAACTCAGGGTCATGGTTAACGTAATTTATCTATCTTTGCTAACTACGAGTAGAAAACTAAAATTTTATAAAAAAAATAATGTACTTACTTTTCTCCGGCGCTCCCAAACAAAATGACATTGATTCATTTTAACTTTGATTCACTTTAATTTGTATGCCTAACTACCAGTTTATATTTTTTAAAATATTTTCTTAACACTTTCCTTTTCAAGATTCAGGAAACAAATGAACGTATTTGTCTCTCACATTCGTATTTATTGACTGACGAATTGAACAAGTCGGTGCAAGTACGAGTCTTACTGCGCTGTCTTCGCGAAGCTCTGAGACCAGAATGGACAAGAATTTCTACTGCGCGTATGCGTGTAACATGATGATACTGGTATATCATTATGTGCAAGTTTTTACAAGTTCAAAGCGAATGGCTACAACTTACACAATTTTATGAAATATACTAATTTAATTTAATTAATATATAATGCTTAAATGAGATCCACTATCGTTGACCCCCATTTACATCTCATGAACCCCCAAATTTTTTTGTAGCTTTCATGGACCCTTTGCAGGTTGTTGTAGACCCCTGGGGGTCTATATAGACCACTTTGGGAATCACTGCTTTAAACCCATCTACCACGTCGTAAATACGCACGGCGTGGTACCCCCGCGTCCAACCTGCTTTGTGTATATGATCCATCCACTGCATTGTCATTTTTGATCGATTCAGGTAGTTCCTTTTCTATTTTACCTCGCTCCTTCCTACAGAAAAACTGGGCTGTTGAACCCTTGGGTTCATTACAAGCCGCAAACGCTTCCATCATTAACACGTATGGCATGAAACAGCTGCATCTTACCCTTTCGTTTCGCCGCGATTTTTTGTGGAACTTCGTAATCGCAGATGTTACTCTCTCTCCATCATTGGCGCGGACTTTCATTATCACTTTAATATCCTCGTGGACTTGCATCATAACCATCTTATTGATTTTGAAACCCAGTTCTCTTCCGCTTGCATTCGTGCTACCTCTTCCGTCAGTGGAATCCAACTTCCTGCAGGTGATACCCCTTATGAATCTCTTCTCCTTTCAGAGTTTCCCAATCTTGTCTCTCCTATCTCGGCTCTTCCGGAGGTTACGCACAATGTTGTACATCACATTGAGACGAACGGGAGGCCTCCTTTCTCCCACGCTCGTCGTCTTGCCCCGGACAAACTTCAGGCCGCTAAACAGGAGTTCGACTCTCTGCTTAAGCAAGGCATCATCCGCCCTTCTAAGTCGGACTACGCTTCTCCTCTGCATCTCGTACTTAAACCAAATGGGGATTACCGCCCGACGGGCGACTACCGCTGCCTGAACGCCATCACACGCCCGGATAGATACCCTGTCCCTCATATCCAAGATTTTACCGCTCATCTGTCCGGGTGCTCCATATTTTCGAAGGTCGATTTGGTAAAAAGCCTTTTACCAAATTTCCGTCCCATCTGACGACGTCCACAAGACCGCTGTTATCACCCCATTCGGTCTTTTTGAGTTCTTAAGGACTCCTTTCGGTCTCCGGAACGCATCGCAATCGTTCCAACGTTTCATAGATTCTATTCTTCGCGGTTTACCCTTTGTTTTCGCGTATATAGATGACCTCCTAATCGCTAGCTCCTCTCCGGAAGAGCACATCTCTCATCTTCGACAGGTGTTCGCAAGGTTGAGTGAGTACGGCATACGCGTCAATTCCTTGAAGTGTGTGTTCGGTGTTCCTTCCTTGACCTTTCTTGGACACACCATCTCTTCCGAGGGAGTCCGTCCTCTCGACGATCGTGTTTCTGCTATTCGTTCTTTCCCCCTTCCTTCTAAACAGCGTCAACTCCGTCGTTTTCTCGGTATGATTAATTTCTATCACAGATTCATCCCGTCGGCGGCAGAAATACTTCGCCCTCTTAACGCTCTTCTCAAGCCCTCTCGGAAAGGTTCTTCGGCTTCGTCGGTTCTGTCACCGTTGACTGAACCGACGAAGCCCGCCATGCATTCACCTCCATCAAGGAAGCCCTGGCTTCCTCCGTTCTTCTTGTCTTTCCCTCTACCACCGCACCGACTCGGATCCATACCGATGCCTCGGATTATGCGGTGGGCGCTGTCTTGCAGTAGTTTCTTGATGGTGAATGGCGTCCCTTGGCATTCTTTTCTAGGAAGCTCCAACCTCCCGAGGTTCGGTACAGTGCTTTTGGAAGAGAATTGCTGGCCATTTATCTCGCCATCAAACACTTTCGCTATTTTATTGAGGGGCGAGAATTTCATATTCTTACCGATCACCTGCCTATCACCCATGCCATCACTGCCTCTACTGTTAAACAGTCACCTCGCGAGGCACGTCATCTCGAGTTTATCGCTCAGTTCACCACCGACATTCGTCACGTTAAAGGTGCTGAGAATATTCCCGCTGATGCCCTTTCCCGCATTAATGCCATTTCTCCTCTTCCTTCTATCAACTATGAGGAGATGTCCCGTCTTCAACAGCTGGAGGAATTTACTTTCCCAGCCAATTCTACCTTCGACATTCAGAGCGTAGAGGTATTTGGTTTCCAATTTCCACTTCTTTGTGACATGTCTTCTCGTCTGCCTCGTCCTGTCGTTCCTACTCCCATGCGTCGTCTTGTATTTCACACCATACACGATGTTTCGCATCCTGGTGTAAAAGGTTCGCAGGTGAAGATCGGCAAACATTTCGTCTGGCCGTCACTTCTTAAGGACGTTAAACTGTGGACTTCCCAGTGCCTTAGCTGCCAACGGTCCAAAGTTCACAGGCATACTAACGCTCCCGTCGATCAATTTCTTCCTCCGGGACAACGCTTCGACCAAGTCCACATTGACTTGGTCGGACCTCTGCCTTCCTCAAATGGTTTCACCCACATTCTCACTTGTATTGACCGCTACACCCGGTGGGTCGAGGCCATCCCTCTTCGAGATACTTCTAGTGAGACCATTGCTCAGGCTTTTCTATTTAATTGGATAGCGAGATTTGGCACTCCGTCTTCGGTTTCAACGGACCAAGGCCGCCAATTCGAGTCTTATTTATGGAAAGACCTCATGGTCCTCATTGGCTCTAAGCGTCTCCGTTCATGTGCATATCACCCTATGGCTCAGGGCATGATAGAAAGGTTTCACCGCCAGCTTAAGGCTTCTCTTATGGCACACGGGAACCCCGAAAATTGGTCTGAAACGCTTCCTCTTGTTCTCCTTGGCATCCGAACTTCTTATAAAGAGGACCTCCAATGTTCATCAGCTGAACTGGTCTACGGTTCCTCTATTCGCATTCCCGGCGAATTCATTCTTCCTTCGCCTACCTCTTCCAATCAGCATACCTTCCTTGCCCGTCTTCGTCAGTGTGCTGATTCGTGGAAGCCTTCCTTACCTCGTCAATCTCGTCGTGCCACGTATATACCAGCTGAACTCGACTCCTGTACACACGTGTTGGTCCGTCACGACTCGCATCGCGGTCCACTTCAGGCCCGATACGATGGACCTTTCCGTGTGTTACAGCGCCATCGTAAGTATTTCTCTCTGCAAAAGGGGACTAAAGTGGAGAACGTTTCGGTTGATCGGATCAAGCCTGCCTTTTTAGACACCGATCCTGTGTCTTCAACCACTCCTCCATTTCCTGCCCCCCAGGTTTCTCCTCGCTCTACTCCATTGCTACCTGATATTTCCCCTGCTCGTCCGTCACCGCCTTGTTCCTTACCTCCTCCCGCACCTCCTCCGTCTAGTTCTTCATTTCCCGTTCCTAATTCCTCTACTCCTTTCTTACCCATCGTTCCTCGTATTTCCCCATCGACACCTGCTCCTGTCATTCCGCCTCTTCCGCTTTCCCCCACGGTTTCTGATTCAGCTCTTCCGGTCTCTCAATTTCCTCAAGCCCCTTTGGTTCCTCCATCTCCTTCGAGTTCTCCTGGTTCTTCTCGACCGTGTTCTACTTCACGTTTTGGGAGACCTTTACGTCCGGTTGTTCTGTTCACTCCTTAATGTTCCGAGACCTTCCACTTCGGAAGTAGGGGGGTAATTTAGCCTTATCTTTTCTCTCTCTCTCTTATAAAAACTATTATATACTTCCACATATATATCTTCTATTTTGCTCATTTTAGTATTTTATTTTAGGATATAGTATTTTATTTTAGGATATAGAAACTATTAGCTATATAGCTACAGTATATTAGTTTTAGTGGAATTTATATTTTTGTCCCTGTGGATATAATTCACCAGAAATTTCACTAAAAAATAACAACTGCGGAATCACTTCAAATTCAAAAGCGGTACTATTTAGTCGTGCTTGTGAAATCAAATTTAATAATCAAAATGTAAAAGGGTATAGAGGTAAATTTCTTCATTTCTTTTCAAATATTTTTACTATCAATCTATCTCTATTCTCTTTACCTTCTCACCAATCAAATTTACCCTAACTAAGATTTTAAGTGCTAGGTTACAAAAGCCAAGAGGCTGAGTTATCTATGGACTATCAAGATCTTATTCAAAGAGCAAAAATTCTTTGAAACAACAAATTCAGGTAAGGCTAATGTAGATACACAATTGTACTTATATATCATTTTTTAATCCTTATATCTTTCAAAGAATTTTTGAAATTAATTTAATCTGCTTTAGATTAAATTTTCGTCAATTGTGTAATCTATATTGGTCTTAACGAACGGATTTGTTGCAAGTTCTTGATAACTCGTGCTAGCAATATTGCAAATTAATAATCAACCTATCTCCGAAGCTTATAGCAGTTTTCGATATTTTGTGTAGGCTATTATTAGGTCGAAATCATTTTTAAATTAAGGTTTATTTGAACGTAGGAAAATAATAAAGACGGTAGAAGCCACGTGGGCCTATCGAGACTAGCCTATTGGCGTTTTTGTCCTAAGTTTAGTTAGTCTTAGTGTATTTAATTCAAAATTTGGTATGAGAGTTAGATAAGCAATGCATCATTGCCTAACCATTCCATTATAGTGATTTCCTAAAAAATTCAAGCTCAAACTTAGGCCTAGTAGGTCTAGGTCATTTTCAACCTCAAAATTTGTTTTTTTGTGTGTGTGTGGTCTTCTAAACCCTTTCAAAATTCAAATCAAATAATTTGTCCTGGTGGTAGGCCATATCTCATTTTTCCTCAAAAAATTCAATTTCAAAGTTAGGCATTCTAGGCCTAGATCACTTTCAACTTCAAATTTTTAGTTTTTTTTTGGTCTAATAGGCCTTTTCAAAATTCAAATCAAATAATTTGGCCTGGTGGTAGGCTATCTTTCATTATTTCATCTTTCTTCAAGGTTTCATTTGTCCTTGGGTCATTCTAGCCAATTTCAGCGAAAATGTCTGACCCAGAGATACAAGCCCTTCTTGATAGAGTTAATAAAAAATCTAAGCCTATAGTTCAAGCCATTTCATCCCTCAAGGCACAAGTAAATATTTATCTTGGTCAAATAGAGAGTAGGCCTATAGATAATAATAAAGATAAAGATGCAGTTTATGTAAAGGATCTTGTAGAGGAAGTAGAGTCCTTGTTAAAAGATATTAAACAAAAGGATACAAATATAATAAAAATATATAATGATAATGAAGTTGACTCCCTCATTCCTGAGTTTCATAATAAGGAGTTGTGTAGTCAGATTCAGTACCAATGCTCGATTAAATCAAAATTAAGTGAATTAAAATCTAAAGGGGATCAAAATGCCACCCCTCCAAAAAATACTTGCTCTCATTTCAGTGAATCTGTTCTCTTGGAGCTATAGATTGTGGTTTCTTTGAGGGCAATGAAACTGATAAGTTTGCTTATAAAACTTTTATTTCAAAATTTAAGAGTTCCTTAGAATTACAGAAAAATTTAAGTGAATCCATTAAACTTCACTGCTTAAAAAATAAATTAAAGGGATATGCGTACTCCCTAATTCAGAATCTTTCTATTAGTGATAATAATTATAATAAAGCTCTTGAACTTCTAGATAAAGAGTTTTTAGACGAAAATTTCATCATTGATGAAATTATTAAAAAAATAATATCTTTAAAACCAGTATTTGACCCAACATATAATGCAACTAGGGTTTACTTAAATGATATCAGGACATTAATATATGAACTTGAGAGTTATAACCTCAAATATCTTGAGGAGGCTACTGGATTAGTAGTACTTAGCCACATAGTCTTATCAAAATTACCTAATGTGGTAGTAAAGGAAATTACTCGCAAGTTGAATACCAATTACCCCGATTTAAATCAGATATTCGAAAGCTATAATGAAGTTATAAAAAATATTGTTAAAACGTCAAATCATAATAAAGGTAAAAATTTCAATCAAGTCCCTTCCCATAATACTTATTCAAAATTTAAAAATGTAAATACTTCAGATAAGCCTAATTTTAAATTTAAAAATAATGAAAATCAAAGGACGAATGAGTCCTTAAAATCTAATAGGCCTGATTCCAATTCTGCTTTGCAAAATTTCAAAATTCATACTAATGAAGTTAGTGGAAATGAAGCTTCTCATGGTATTGATTCTTCCACTTCTAAAATCAAAGGTTATTCAAAATCATGTAAGTTTTGTTCATCCCAAGGTCATGTGATGACCAATTGCAATGTTTATCAAACCTATGATTTAAGAATTAAAAGATGTAATGAAATGAGTCTATGCAGTAATTGTTCAAGTACTAAACATACTGCAGATCAGTGTCCTGGACTTGAGGAGCAACTTTCTTTCAGTTGCCAAGTTTGTAATAAAAGAAGTCATATTACAGCTCTTTGTAAGCAAAGGAAAAGTTCCACCCTCACAAATGTATGTCTTAGCTTTAGCCAAAGCACCAACAATTTATATTTGTTACCATCAATTACTATAAGGATTGGTAGAGGTAAAGTTTCAGCTTCAGTTCGATGCCTAGTCGACTGTGGCTCACAGAGGTCCTACCTTTCTAAAAGAGTGTTGGATAAACTCAATATATCTGTAGAGAATCATCAAAGCACTCAATACGATATAAAAACCTATTTAGGTGTTACCACCCGCAGTTTGAAAGAGACTGTTCTTGATGTATATATGGACCAGTCTTGTTTCACCCTTCCTCTTTTGGTTGATGAGGATCTTCAATTAAGTTATGAGATTAAGTTCGTAGATCAGGCTCTAATTAATTTAAAAAATAAATCTTATAAATTGGCTGATTCTGGCTATAAAGTCTAATAACTCATTTTTCGATTTGGATGCCTTAATTGGCATTGATTTAATAGAGTATTTCCCTCAACTAGAATTGATTAAATGTATGAGTGGATCTGCCTTTAAGTTAAGAGATGGTTCTATTATTCCATTTGGAAATATTACTAATTTTATATACAATAATCAAATAAGAGTTTCAAATCCACCATCAGTTGTTCAAAATCCTAATCATATTCAAAATCTTAATCAAAATCAAAATCAATTGCAGGTTAACCATACTTTGGTTAATGCAGTCTTAAACCCTGTACATTCTTATTTTAATCCTTTAAGCCATATCCTAAGTAATTCAGAGGTAGAGCAAGGATTAGAAAACATGTTCAAATTAGAGTCCTTAGGTATAGAAGGTATGCATAATAATAAATCTGAAGATGATTTGAAACAGATTGAAAAATTCAAAGGTGGTATAGAGTTCAAAGACGGAAAATATCATATAGATCTTCCATGGATTGGATTGAAGATAAACTTCCCTTGTTGCCATCAAACTATAACATTGCTCTTGCAGTGCTTAATAGAGTTCATGAAAATTTAGAGAGAAAAGATTTAGTTAAACCCTATGATGATGTCTTTCAGCAACAATTAGCTGATGGTATTATTGAAGAGTTCAAAATTATATTTTGGTTCCTCACAGACCTGTTATCAAAACTGATGAACAAGTATCAACAAAGGTCAGACCTGTGTTTAACTGTTCTCTTAAAACTAATTCTTTACCATCTCTAAATGAGGCAGCCTATACTGGACCAGATCTTATGTCTTCCTTATTAGGACATTTATTCCGGTTCAGATCAAATCAGTTTGTTATGCTATCGGATATAAAACAAGCCTTCCTTCAGATTAAGTTAAAATCTATCGAAGACCGCAATCGCTTTTGCTTTTTAGAAATAATGGTCAATTAAAGGCTTATCGATACTCAACCATTGTTTTTGGTTTCACATCCTCACCTTTCATCCTCAATTATATCATTAAGCATCATGCTCAGTCTTATGAGGATGATGCGTGTACTCAGATTCTATTGAATAATTTTTTTGTTGATAATTTAATTATTAGTGGCAATGATCTACAACATTTAAGAGAACTTTATCATGAATGCAACAAAAGAATGGAAGATGGTGGTTTCCATCTTAGAAGTTGGGACTCTAATAATGATCAATTAAGAGCTGTTATGGAAGGAGAGGGTAGAATAGTTCAACATCAGGAATCAGAAGATAAGGTTCTTGGATATCTTTTTAATCCTCTTACAGATAAGTTAAAACTATCAACATTTTCAATTAATGCTGATGCAAATACCAAAAGATTGTTGTTATCAGCTGTGTCCAAGGTTTTTGATCCTTTAAATATCTTTTTACCCGTAACTTTAAGAGGTCGGTTATTAATTAGGAAATTATGGCAATTAGGTCTCAATTGGGATGAAAAGGTCCCTGCTGATGTTTTAGTTTCCTGGTCTTCTCTATGTGCAGATTTAAATAAATTACATAATATTGAAATTGAAAGGTGTGCTTTCTCACCTTCTCCCTCAAACTCTTTATTTGTGTTTTGTGACCTGCTTCATCCTCTTGTTATGGTTTTGCAGTTTATAGTATAGGTCAAGGTTCTAGTTTAATATTTTCAAAGGCCAAGGTGGCCCCCTCAAATCTAGGGCTTTGCCCTCTTTAGAGTTGTTATCTGTGTTTTTATTTTTCAAGTGTATCAAATCAATATTATCAGAATTTCCTAATATTCAGTTCAAAAACATAAAGGTGTTTGTAGATGCTCAAATAGTTCTTTCATGGCTCCTGTCTGGAAGAGCAAAAAATAAAAATATTTTTGTAAATAATAGGCTCAAAGAAATTTATCAAATCAAAAATCAAGTTGAGCTAGAGTACAATGTATCCATTTCTTATGCTTACATCAATACTGCTGAAAACCCAGCAGATCTGATTACCAGAGGTGTTACAACCTCTACTTTTCTTTCAAAATTGCCATTATGGCTAAAAGGTCCTTCTTGGATTCTTCTAGATCAATCTCAATGGCCTATTAGTAAACTTAAATGTTTGTCTGAGGCCAATAAGGAAAAGACTTTACAATGTAACACATCTGTGGTTGTTTCTCAGTCTTTGTTACCATTTAAAGATTACTCAAGTGTGCATAGGCTTTATAAAGTAACTTCAAAAATATTCAAATTCATTAGCAAGAGTAAAGGGCTGGATGAAGATTGTGATCAGAAAGCCCAACTCTATTGGTTGAAGATAATGCAGCAGCATTGTTTTTCTAAGGAGATATTATTTCTCCAAAATCCTAAAAAGGATGAAATTCCACTGCTGGTCAATCAACTTAACTTATTCATAGATGATAAAGGCCTAATCCGATCCAAAGGTAGAATTGCAAAACACTTTTATATAATGATGATGTGATAAATCCAATTCTTCTTGGCAAGGATCATCATCTCACTAGATTAATCATAAGAGACTTTCATTCAAGATGTCAACACTTGGGTGTTCAAACCACTATCAATTTCATCAGAGCTCATGGCTTCTGGATTACCAAGGCCAGGCAGGCTGTAAAGAATGTTTTGTCAGACTGTATAGTATGCAAAAAATTTAACAGTATACCCTTTAAATATCAAAAAATGACTAATCTTCCTCATCATAGAGTTAATTTTGTGCGTCCTTTTGAGCATACTGGCGTGGACTTTACAGGGCATCTCGTTGTAAAGATTAATGATAAGGAATTTCAAAAAATGTATCTATTAATTTTCACCTGCCTTAATATCAGAGCTATTCATGTTGATGTCCTTCCAGATATGTCCACTGAATTCTTTTTACTTTCATTCCAACGTTTCACAAATATATATGGCATACCGTCCAATTTGTACTTCAGATAATGCCAAGAATTTCAAACAAGGTGGAAATATACTGTTAGAATCTTTGTCTTCAAATATGTTCTCCGAACATATGCGTATCAATAACATCAAACATTACAAGATTCCAGTCTATTCCAGTTGGGTGGGATCAGTTTGGGAGAGAATGATACGAACAGTTAAGGGATGTCTCTATAAAACTATAGGTAAAGCAACCTTAACCTACTTTCAACTGTTAACAAGTATTTCAAATATTACCAATGTTATCAATTCAAGACCTTTAACCTATAGGTCATCAGATAATGATTTGGAAGTTATTGCTCCAAATTCCTTTTTGAAGCCTTATGGCAATTCAAACCTCATATTCAATGAAGTTTCCACCCCCATATGGAAAAAACTTCCTCCCTCACAACAAGACTTAGCCATAACTCTAACTGCTCAAGGAAGAGTTTTGGAGACTTTCAGGAAATTATGGTATGAGTCTTACCTATTAAATTTGCGCCAGACTAGTAGAAATCTCTATCAGTCAGAGTGGACCAACAGAATTAAGGTTGGAGATATAGTTCTGATACACACACCTAATAAACCTAGACCCTTCTGGCTTTTGGGTAGAGTTCTGGAAGTCATTGTTGGTGATGACGATAAGATCAGGAGTGTGTTATTAAAAAGGGGAGATGGACAAACCTGTCACTATTCTATTTGTCATCTCTACCCATTGGAGTTATCTATTACCCACTCTGTCTCCAGTGGAGAAACTGATGCTGAAGCAAGCAGTGATCTCTCCAATTCAGATGGTCAAAACAATGAAAATACAGATCAAGTTGATCAATCAAATTCAAATTCAGTTATTCAAAGTAATAGTGATACTGCTATTGTAGATGTACAACCTTCAACTTCAGGTATAAATTCACCTCAACTTGACTCTCAGCAGAATTCTCAGCTCAATTCAGTCAAAGAAAGACCTCTTAGACAGGCTGCTGTCAAGTGTCAAGAATTCCTTCGCAGGAATTTATCTGATTTGTAAAAACTTTAATTCTTTTAATTGCAATGGTTTTCATTGCAACTCTTCAGTGGGAGGATATAAAAACTATTATATACTTCCACATATATATCTTCTATTTTGCTCATTTTAGTATTTTATTTTAGGATATAGTATTTTATTTTAGGATATAGAAACTATTAGCTATATAGCTACAGTATATTAGTTTTAGTGGAATTTATATTTTTGTCCCTGTGGATATAATTCACCAGAATTTTCACTAAAAAATCACAACGAGCTTTACTTCAAATTCAAAAGCGGTACTATTTAGTCGTGCTTGTGAAATCAAATTTAATAATCAAAATGTAAAAGGGTATAGAGGTAAATTTCTTCATTTCTTTTCAAATATTTTTACTATCAATCTATCTCTATTCTCTTTACCTTCTCACCAATCAAATTTACCCTAACTAAGATTTTAAGTGCTAGGTTACAAAAGCCAAGAGGCTGAGTTATCTATGGACTATCAAGATCTTATTCAAAGAGCAAAAAATTCTTTGAAAACAACAAATTCAGGTAAGGCTAATGTAGATACACTATCGCTCTTTCTCTCTCTCTCTCTCTCTCTCTCTCTCTCTCTCACCCTCTCTCTCTCTCTCTCTCTCTCTCTCTCTCTCTCTCTCTCTCTCTCTCTCTCTCTCTCTTTCTCTCTCTCTCTCTCTCTCCCTCTCTCTCTCTCTCTCTCTCTCTCTCTCTCTCTCTCTCTCTCTCTCTCTCTCTCTCTCTCTCTCTCTCTCTCTCTCTCTCTCTCTCTCCATTGTTCCTTCCTTTTTTGATCTTGCATCACGTGACAGACCACACCATTTGAATCCTCTCGCTGAAGCCGCCATCTTAACTCTCGTAATCGTCTTTTTCTGTGTTTTGAAGATACAACACCACTGTTATTGTGCCTTAATAGTTTTGTGCTTGCATCAAATATTTCAAACAGTTTGTCGTGATCGTAAATATATATGTTTGATTATATTATTTAACTTAGATCTACTTCGTTTGGCACCTTGTAAGAGTCAATATTAGTGTTTTTCAAATTGTGTTTAACGTTTATTTTCGAAATGTTGAATATTAATTAAAAATTTATTTTTACAATGTATTTTATTGGTGTTTTGCGATAAAAGTGTTTAGTGCTACATTTTTTTTATATGTTACAATACTTTTTAATTTAGTATTTAAATATTAAAACAATTTATTTTATATATTCCATCCGAATAGCACGTATCAAAATATAATAGTTTCCCAATTAAAAATTCGTTCTTTCAAAGAAAACTTTTTTAGGGCATACTTACATATACTTTTATTTAAAATGAGATACCAGCAAGATTAATACATCTTTTTATTAATATTATTATTTTATCTATTGTTGTATTTTATTGTAATTATTATTGTACTTAATATTTATTTTTATACAAATTTTATTATTATTATTATATATGTAGTACTCCTTTATAACTTTGTAAAAATTTTTAATTTATGTTCGTACTTATGCTAAAATTTGCGCGAGCAAAATTTTAGCATAAGTCGAAGTGAAATAGTATATAAACCCGTTCTGTTGAGGTACTCGAGCAATTATTAAGAATCAGAAGAAATAAGTCTCACTGAAGATACTCTCTCCAGAACTCCTCCAAACTTCAAACACCACTTTTGGCAAGGGAGGTAAATTTATGGAAAAGTCTGCGACTCCGAATTTCGATCACCAATTTTCGCTTTTAAACGAAGAGTCCGAGGCAAGTTTGAAAAACGCACTGGAAAAGGCTGCGACTTGCAATTCGCCTACAAAGAGTATCTCAACAGAAGGGACTTTGTTACAACTTTACTTGTGTTACAACTTTACTTTTTCATTGAATAAATCGTCTTCTATTTTTGAATTTATTTTAAATTCCCAAGTAACCTTGAGTTACTTTATTTAAAAAAGATAACGTATTGCAAACTTTGTTTGCGCTTCCTAAAAAGATAATTACCTCAGGACTTTGTGTCCTATTTCATAAAAAGATAAGTGTGAAACCTAGAGTTTCATTTTACTAAAGAGATAATTGCAGTGGCCTATCATTGCTAACGTAGTTGTGAACTACAAAACTTTTAAACTCATCATATACTTATATAGGGGGACTAAAGAAGAGACCACCTACATCACTCCAAGTCCTTCCCTATATAATTGGTGATCCCAGAGTTGTTCAATAGAAGAACAAGAAGAACACCCAGCATCTTCAATCAACCCTTCAAATCTATCAACAGTAACTGAATATCAATGTCGGACAACGAGGAATCGGACACTGCTGCTTTGGCTCAGGTAAGGATTAAAGTTCCTGTATTTTTAGAGGCTGCCGTTTCTTCCTGGTTTCACATTTTAGAGGCCCAATTTTTCCTTGCTAGAATTACTTCGGAACAAACTCGTTTTTATCACACTCTTTCTAACCTTCCTGCAGAAGTTGTTTCTCGCATTTCTCCTTCTGAACTCGAGAGTAAAAATTATTCTTCCCTTAAGGAATCTATCATTTCCCTATTCGAACAGAGCAAAACAGAAATGTTTCAGGAGCTACTGTCCAAACAACCTTTTACTGGTAGACCATCTGCGTATCTTCGCGACATTTTAAATTTAGCATCTAAATTAAATGTCGGTGAAGATATTGTGCGCCTTCGTTTTCTTGACGCTCTTCCTTTCTCTATTCGTCCTGTTATTGCCGCCCAAACTTCTCTCTCATTGGAACAATTAGGCGCATTAGCCAACGATCTTTTACCATTTGTCAATCCTTCGTCTCAAACTGCAGCGAGCTGTGCTCCTGTAGTTACAAATCCTGTTAACAATTTTTATAAGCCTACTACTTCAATATCTTCTATTCCTTTTGGCCTTAAACCGTTTTATAACGATCAGAAACCTAAAGTTTGTCGATCACACTTATATTTTGGTACACAAGCTAGGAATTGCAAGCCTTGGTGTCAATGGCCAAACAAACAAGGCTTACAAATATATCCCTCTTCTAGACCTTCTTCACCTGCATCTTCTTGTGCCTCATCACCTGTTCCTACTTCAAAAAAACGAATAGAGCGAGATCCAATAAGCGCCATCTTGGGCTCGCATTTCAAAACTGCTGTTTGTATTTTTGGAAAAACCATAGACTTTTTAGTCGACACTGGCGCAAGTATAACAGCCCTTCCTATATCGATGGCACGTAATTTTTCTCTTTCCCCTACCGCAGTTTCATGTACTGCAGCAAATAATACTCCTATTAAGTGTCATGGTGAACTTACAGCATTTTTTACGTTACCATCCTTTCGCCGTGAATTTCAATGGACCTTTCTAGTTGCAGACATAGCAACCCCCCTTCTCGGCATGGATTTCTTCCATCATTTTAAATTAATTTTGGATTGTGGTCAAAAACTTATTTTGGATTCCACTACGAACCTACAGGCTCCTATTCGAATTCTAAATGGTTCTGTGCCATCTCCCATTTTTAATACATTTCCTTCTCATCCAGTAGTAACTCAGCTTTTGGAGGATTTCCCATCTCTAACGTCACCTATTAATCCATTACAAAATTCTGAGTATAAATCTAAAATTTTTCACCGTATAGAGACAAGTGACGCTCCCCCTGTTTATGCTAAATTTCGTCGTCTAACAGAGGATAAATTAGCAGTTGCAAAAACTGAGTTTAATATTCTCTTAAAAGCTGGTATTATTCGTCCTTCTAAATCCCCTTGGTCATCACCTCTTCACCTCGTTCCTAAGAAAGCTCCAGGTGAATGGCGTCCATGTGGTGATTTTAGAACTTTAAATTCTGTAACAAAACCAGATCGTTATCCTCTTCCATATATTAACAGTTTGTCTCATAAACTTCACGGTACGCATGTATACAGTAAAGTAGATCTTCTCCGGGCATATCATCAGATCCCTATTCATCCAGAAGACATTGAAAAGACTGCCATTACGACCCCTTTTGGTCTTTTTGAATTTGTTTCTATGCCTTTTGGTCTTCGTAATGCTGGAGCTACTTTCCAACGCTTTATGGATTCAATATTTCGAGATATTCCTTTT
>JABUQX010052984.1:0-2500 GCA_015478945.1 Trachelipus rathkii
AGGGAGTTTAGGAGAAAGAGTTAAATTTATATAATTAAAATCATTTGTTATGGGTAGTGCTTCAGAATCATTCCCTTGAATGACTTTACATGATAGACCAGTTGTGGCATCAATTATAATATTTGAGCTAAAATCTAGGTTAAATTTATATTTAGTAAAAAAAATCTATCCCTAAAATATTATCAATTACATCAGCGATTAAAAATATATGCTCATAGTCCCTTTTTAGCAGGAAATTTAATTTTTTAGTTATACAATCATAAATGTTAATCTGACTTCCATTAGCAGCTGTAAGAAAGCCAATAGGATCTTTCTTTTGTTCTGCAGAAGCCTTTAAAATAGAAAATGAACTCCCCGTATCTAACAAAAATAATTGCTTAGAATTAGCGTCATATATACGAAGGAGACAATTATTTGCAAAATTTTTACATTCGTTTACATTTAAAACTTTGGGAAGCACTGACCCATTGCAAGAATCTGCATTTTCAACCCGCATCGCAGTATTTTGGCTTGGAACTAAAGATTCCAGCCCAATAACTGACTTTTCGCTACCTTGATAATGCATATCCTTACCCTTAACACTATTATCGGAGGAAATCAAATTTTCCCTATACCAAGATTCATTTTCACTCAACTGAGAAGCTCTCTCGCATATAACAGATTGTTTTACGCCATTAGTAGCATTTTCACTTGAATGAACATGAACCTGGATATTATTTTTATTAGCATGCAAAATTGTATCAACATTTTTACCTATATTGTAATTATTATTCGAATTTGGTTGGGGGTAGCTGTCCTCCCTAATACGTTCTATATTATTAAAACTACTTTTGTACTTACAAATTTTACGAGTTACCACTGGATTAAAACGCACTTTCTTTGTACAGGGGCGTATCTCCACCCCTATACTTAGTTTCCCTGCGAAGGTAGGGAAGTAGGTCCAGCATTGTTTTGTGATGGCGCTTGTGCCAACAAATGAGCCATTTTGCAAGTGCCTCCTTGACACCTGGTAGCCATTTCACGGAATGTGAAATGGTAGTAGCAAAGGGGTCCATCTTTTCTAAATCCTGAAGGTGATCGACGACGGTTAGAACGACCTCTGTCCCAGCCAGGAGAGCGACCTCTGTCCCAACCATTATCATTACGAGACATCTGCAGATCTAATTGATTTACTTGATATGTGAGGGCCTCCAACTTCTGGAACATCTCACTTAGTCGATTGTTTATTTGAGCCAAATCATTGTGTGAAATGTGGTCTTCTTTCCTAGGTTGGGGATCACTTGCCCTGGTAGGGATGAATGGAGTCACAGCATTGACCGAATAATCTGGATAGGATTTTGACTTATGACGTTGGGATTCCATGAACACATCAGCTGCTTCGGCCAATTTATGAATATCCGCATCCCCTTTCAATACCGTTAATAACGGTACCAGATCCTCAGGTAGAACACGAAGAAACATCTGTTTCATAAGGTTTTCATTTTGATGTAGAAGCCATTGATAACTGCGGATTCCTAATGATGCTTTAATTCTGTTAAGATATGCTGTGGGCTTTTCACCAGGTTTAAGCTCCTGCCGAAATAAATTTTCAGCTTTCTCTTTATCCGATGGAGCATAAGTTTCAGTTACAAGGCGAACCAATTCTTCATATGTTTGGTCGTTGATAGGATAGCTTATTCTTGAAGTTATAGCCGAAGGTAAGAGAGGACCGAGAAGTTGAACTTTTTCAATATTATCAGTAACAAAATATAGGCTAAATAGAAATTCCACTCTATCTAACCACTTTCCCACATCCCTTGTTTCAAACCGAGGAATATCCTGCACAGAGAGTACTTTCCTAGTTCTTCGATGTGGTTCGGGTGATGGGGTGCGAGAACGATCACTCTCAACCGATGAGTTATTTGAGTTGTGACCGTCGTTCCTATTTAGATTTTCATTTTGTCCATCATTTTCATTTATTTCAACATCTACATGATGTATAGAAATTCCAGACGGTGGATTATTTAAATTTTGAGCACCAGACCTGCTTCTAGTCGAAGTCATCGTTGTAATTCACAAAAAGTTTTTTTTTTTTTTTTTTTTTTTTTTTTTTTTTTTTACACAGTCTTAATTGTACATTCACTTAAAAACTTTATTTCACTGTTTTATTAGTTATTTTGTAGTAAAAGCACTTGACTCACTTAACTACACAATTACCCAAGTAGGCTAATTTTGTAAAATTGTCAAAAAAAATAAAAATAATTTTTTTTTTTTTTAACCATTTATTTAAAAATAGGCCTGTTGCCATGAAAATAGTTGTAGCTTACTTATATAGGCCCTAAGAGAGGACAGATAGTTCCGTAGGCTAAGCTCTTAAACTAGTACTAGGCCTAGTTTTAACTTAAAACTTTTTTCTTTATTATTATGTTTTTCACTTTTATATCTGTAGATTTTTTTCTTGCTTTATTATTTATGAATGCACTAAAAACTATAGTCTTTTTATTTTTATTGTTGAACGCAT
>JABUQX010052984.1:15000-31857 GCA_015478945.1 Trachelipus rathkii
AAACCTGTCCCAACACGTAATGCAAGCACATTAGAAATAAGGAGGATGCAATTTAGTACAGAGAGGGAGGTGCTTTTTTTTTTTTTTTATGTTTAGTGGGCAAAACGTTTACCTAATATTTACAGGCTATGCTCAAATTGGTGTCTTCGGGACACATCGAATCATCATACCATTGACTAACGAGCACGCTCCAGGATTCTGGGCAATAATTATAACTGGAAAAATTGGTTTATAAAATCTTGGAGAATGTCTACTGCGAAGTACGTAGCAATATACATTACCTATTAAAGTAAATAACCCAAAGAGCAAAAGTCAATTGGTGCATCAGAAGAGCAAGCCAGGCCACAGCTATCTGCCTTCTCTACGCAATCCAAAGATTAGGAAAACGTATCGTCTAGAATTCTAGATATTGTTCTGGCAGTTAAAGTAAGCGAGAAGAAGAACGCAATCTGGTATTAACAAAAGTCAATGGCCATGAATAGTAGAATGTCCTCCATAGTTCCGGCAGCAATGTGCCCAAAACCTACCTGTAAAATTGTCTGGTTATTGTTGGTCTGGCAATACTTTGGTCTTAGGAGATACATTACAACGATACTGACCCAACATTACATGGCAGATGTTTTGAAATGCTTATTAATATCATGAAGGTTTCGCCTCAAACCATTAATAATAATAATAATAATAAATATACATAATAAATAATAATAATATAAAATTATAATATAATAATAATAATAATAATAATAATAATAAATAATAATAATAATAAAAATAATAATAATAATTAATAATAAAATAATAATAATAATAATAATTAATTAATCGTACAATATTTCCAATAACACAAAAATGAATCTAAATAAATTACATGCATATAGAAAATGAAATATATAAATATTAGAATAATATTAAAAATAATAATATAGGAAATAAAAATTACCTTTCTTGTGAAGGGTAAGAGTGGCCGAATTTGCAATATAGAAAAATATGGGAAAGGTCTCTTATATATTGTTGAATGAAAAGAGGAGCTATAGAAAATCTCATAGGATGGGGGCCTAAATCTTGCTTAGTTTTTAGATTAGAGTTGATGAATTCGTGTGGAGTCGCCTGGAAGTGTGTGCTTTACCGCAACTCTTCTTACGTTATGATATTCCAGTTGGAATGCCGGGGACTATGGATAATGACTTTGGGGATATACGAGTGATTGTTCTTCTGGTTTTTAACACGAATTTTATTACGCATATAATAAAATCGGTTTATTAGTTTAAAATGTAATTTTTATATTTTATATCAAGGCTCCCTCTTAACGTTTTTAGTTATGTTGCAAACTTGCAAGTATGATAATGCAAGAAGGTTAAGGTAAGGTAATTGATATTAGTAATATTTAGTATGTTTTTGTTTTAACTTCTGTTTAGGATGTTTGTTTTGGTATTGTACTGTGAAGTGTGGGTTTTTGGGTTGTGTTGAAGTTTCTTGATGGTACTTTAGTGCTTGTGTTTTGGCAGGTGTGACTCCTTAATGTCCATTGGTGAAGTTAGTGTGAGGTATGGTTCTTTATATAGTGGCATGTGGTTTGCAGATGGATCAGTTTCACGATTAATCCTGTTGTGGTGAAAGGTGATCATGTGAATCAATAGTATGGTAAGTTAAAGGAGGTTCTGGAGTGTTTATTTCACTAGAATATCTCTCTATATCGGTTGAAGCGATTGTGGAGTTGGAATAGGAGAGAGGGAATGATTATTCAAAATACTGATAAGTTGTGAAAATAATGGGAAATGGATAATATGGGAAATAAGTCTCTTATTTTGTTGAAATTGAAAGTTACACTGAAAAAATTATTTATTTGCATAGACGCAACAAAGTGATTGTCACAAACGAGAAAAAAAAAACTTTTTTGTCATATAGCACCACACGAATTATGGTTAACATAACCAAGCTGTTTTTGTTACCATAAACGAAATAGGTGTGTAACCGTGACCAAAAAATTGGTAATAGTAACCAAATATTTCTTACACTAACGAACATTTAGTCAATTTATTTGGTTGTGATTATCAAATCATCATCAACAAAACTGAAATTAGTTACAAGGACCACAAAACTTTAGTTGCATCAACAACACTATTGATTCTCACAATCAAAATTTATTTGTAATAACCTGTTTGATTTATTTATCATGATCAAATATTTTGTTCGGTTAACCAAAACATTTATTAGCAATCAAAGTGGGAATT
This sequence comes from Trachelipus rathkii, assembly GCA_015478945.1. Lineage (NCBI taxonomy): Eukaryota > Metazoa > Arthropoda > Malacostraca > Isopoda > Trachelipodidae > Trachelipus > Trachelipus rathkii. The sequence goes on from JABUQX010052984.1 coordinate 17,232, forward strand.
TGGAATTTGGCAATTGCAACTGAATTTTGGTTAGATTTACTAAATAATTATTTTTAGTTACATAATGTATAGTTATAACTGCAAAAGTTTCGTTGGATTTACTAAATATTTATTTGTTTGTGCTAGAATTTGGTCACTAGGACAAAGGATTGTGATTCGGTTAACCAAAACATTTATTAGGAATCAAAGTGGGAATTTGGAATTTGGCAATTGCAACTGAATTTTGGTTAGATTTACTAATTAATTATTTTTAGTTACATAAAGTTTAGTTATAACTGCAAAAGTTTCGTTAGATTTACTAAATATTTATTTGTTTGTGCTAGAATTTGGTCACTAGGACAAAAGATTTTGATTCGGTTAACCAAAACATTTATTAGGAATCTAAGTGGGAATATTGGTTACCTTAGCAACAAATATGGTTAGATTTACTAAATAATGTTTAGTTACAACAGCAATATTTTCGTTGGATTTACTACATATTTATTTCCATTTGAGCTAGAATTTGGCTACTAGAACAAAAGATTTGTAACTATAGCATTCTTATATTAGTTGCAACAAATATATTACTGTACTCTACAGTAAACTTTGTTGATTTGATTTATTTATGATCATCATATTTTATTTATCCACTGTAAATATTTGGTCAAAGCGAAATACTGATTTAGTTAGGAAAATTAAACTCTGTAGGTATAATGGAGAATTCACTTGCCAAAAGTTAAATTAATAGGAAAAATTAACGGTACAAATAACTATAATCTGCTGAATCACCAAATCTATTTTCCTTTATATTTACATTTTAAATAGTGATTAAATTTTTACAATTAATTTTATCACAAAGAAAATCTCAGATCAATCGATACTGAACACCTGAGCTTTTCTTTATAATAAAATTCTATATAAAAATGAGCTCTTCAGTAGGTTAATATCACAAAAAAAATGTGTTTCATATTAAAGTTATTTGTACCGTTAACTATTCCGATTAAATTAAAAAGTTTTAGCCTGTGAATTTTCCATTAAACTTACAAATTGTAATTATCGTTAACTAATCAGTTTTCAAAACCAAATATTAACAACTGATAAAGAAAATATGATCTTCATAAATAAAATACAATGCTTGTGCAATTTTTTATATTTTTTTTGTAAGGAATAATCGTAATTGAAATTACAGATTTTAAATTACTAATTATCACAATTAAGTAAATCAGAGTTAAGTTAATTTTACATTTACCTTTTCAGATATTTGAAATAAATTTTATGTAACAAAATATACATTGCTTACAAATTATAATTAGAGCAAAGAAAGTACTTCAATGCTCAAGTGTTAACATAATTGGCAACAGAGGATGAAAAAAAAACAGGTGCAAATGATTTATATAATAGAAACGAAAATAAAGACTACAGAACATTTTTTAACTGAATATAATAATAATAATAATAATAATCATAATAATAATAATAATCATAAAGAATAATAATCATAAAGAATAATAATAATCATAATAATAAAGTATTTATCATATATTAAAGATTCCACTTAAAAATTTTTTACCACCAATAAAATTCAACTTATAGGAGTTATAATCGACACACTCGGAAAGACATGATAGTGATAGACTTTTATTTTCGGGTTTCTCAATTTCATAAGCATGAAAATGAGTGTTAAATTCAAGCGTTCTGTATGGCTTACCACAAAATATTAAACGGGGAGGATCATAAACAAAAATGTAAATTATTTCAAAAAATATTGGCATATCATCTTTAAGTGCATTAAACAAAAAATATTTTGATTTATAGGTACGGCCATTAAAAATAACACGACGATAAGCATTAAACCTTTCCCCATAAGTTGATAAACTTGCATTAAGACGTACTATTTCAGGAAAATCCATTACATTTATTTTTTCTCCACAGACAAGAGTATCATCCAAACATCTGTTGGAAATTAAACGATAAGAAAATTTTAATTGATATTTAGTAGCAATTGGTTTTAAGTATATTTTTCCTACACAGACTAGTATGTATTAATTAATTTTAACTCTCTATGTTTCACTTCAAATCTCATACACCATAAATTAATAAGAGGACCATATTCACAAACCATCCGCGGATAGTGCACCATAAAATGATGTTTAGGCTTTAAATTAGAATCTGAAAATAAATTTAAATACATTTCATGATGTTCTGAAATAAGAGTAGACAGTAAAACATGAATTCCCTTTTGAAGTGTGCTTGAAAATAAAATATCTAAAATTTGTCTAAGTATCAAATACAATTGCCAATGTTTGTCACTGCATGGTATATAACTTCCTATAAGGTAAGGAAATATATTTACAAAGGAAATCATTTCCGATGCAGAAAAACCTAATGAATCTTTGACTAAATTTTCGTGTTTTATGCAAGGTACTGCAGCTTCATTTTCTCCGTAACTGTAAAAACGAATCCTATTATTTAAAGTTTCAAGTGAAAAAATATTTACATTTACATAAAAAAGTATGATTTTACTCAAATCAAAATTACAAACACCCTCAGTTATATCGTGCATTAAATCACCAATAACATTGTCCAATATATGAAAATTTGAAACTTTATTAAAAATGCATTCAGATCTTATACCAGTTTCTGAAGGCGTATTTAATAATACCTCTCTTTCATATTCATCTTTCCTCCTCAGTAATAAAATGTCTTCCGTCATTTGTCTTTGCAAGATTTCCTTACTCGCTTTACAATGCCTACAGTAATAATTCGCATTAAAACTTTGAACAAACCCTCCAATTGTATTCATAGCTAAATTATCACCAATAAGTGATATCAGTTGAAAATAAATTTTAAAGTTTCCATTACCGATTTTCACTTCAATACCTTCTGCTTGCAAATAATTTAAATCTTTTATCATCTTGTTGAAAATAATTTCGTTATCAAACATTCGCATATCTGATGAATAAGATAACATTAATAAAAAAATATTTTCTAATCGCGATTGAAACTCTTTAGGAAAACATCGAACAGAAAAGTAAAATGCTCCTATTTTGTTCTTACCAGCATGTGAACCCAATGGATTGCCACATTCAAAATCATCATAGTAAAGAAGGAGTGGAAAAATTCTTCTTCCTGGGTAATTTAATTTACTAGTGGCCATATTCCCATTACTAATATCATTTAAAAGTACAGACTCTGAACAAGAATCCATGTATTTACATGCAATATCATAAACGTTGTCCATCGAGAACAAACATTTTAAGGTATCGATAATAGGAATATAACAAATACGAATGGGAACTTTTTCTATGACTGTTTTAAGTTTATATTTCTTCAGTTTGGTTTTATATCCTATCGTTATAAGCTGAGGATCAACATACACCTCTTTTTTACGTAGATACTTTAAAGTTAAAAATTCAGTACGAAATACTGAAAATGGATTTTGAACGCTATTAAAAACCTGTTCTAGAGCATGCGAGTCCATATCACGAAAAGTAGAAAGAATTTTGTGTTTAAGCAAGGGCAAGAATGATGAATTAAAAATTAAATTCTCAGCTTGGAATATTTCCTCTCTAATTTTCTTTCTTGATGCAAAATCATTATGAAATTTTTGAGAGACAAATTGCAGAATTTCTTCCTCGAATTTACTTTGTAGGGCTGAAACATCATATTCTAAAAAAGAGACTTGACATTCGTCTTTCATTTCTAAAGGATGAGAAAATTTATCATTAGATAGATTAATATTTTGACGTATTAAAGTAGATTGAATAATGTTACTGGAAGCACCGCTTGAAGACTCTAAAAGATTATCATTATTAGAACTAATAAAATCATTTTGTGAATTTTGTTTTGTTTTTTTGTAATTTTGATTAGAGTTTATAACTTTTAAATTGGAAAGATGTTTTTTCAAATGTCTTTTAAAGGGCCATTTTAAACAAAATTGCTTTTGGCAATTACCTTGCCCACATATAAATTTACTTTGAGAATACTGCTCTGGGTGAAAAACTTGCAAATGTAATATCAAACTAGAATCACTAGGTACTTTTCTCTTACAATAAAAGCAAACAAAACTAAATTTAGCAATTTCCATTTTCTAACTATAAATTTTAAGGTTATCAAAATTTTAATCCGAAATTTCGTCAGTATTATATGATGTTATATCTGAAATTAATTCGCACACATCAGAAACTGTCTTATCCCACTCAGTTGTAATTTCAAAAAAGAACTTCTGTATAAATAACCAAACACTTTCAGATTCCATAGGGTATTGAAGGTGGAAAACATGAAAAGCTTTAAAGCAGTTTTCAATTGCATTTAAGGGTGAATCAAATCTGTATAGCACTTTATTCATAACCACGTAGTAATGCACTGCATTCAGAAGATCTTCTCCCTCAATAATTACAAATGGCTGCATGTGTAATGACATCTCCCCAAGCTTTTCCTGTCTTCGAGAAATGATGTTAGGAATATCATCTGCAATCTGAAAAAGAAATGCATTAATATTAGAATGGAATAAATCATAATACTAATATCCTCAGCATTCTGAAAAAGAAATGCATTATTAAAATGGAATAAATCATAAAATTAACATTTTAACTTTTTAAGGGATATTGTGAGTAATAAAAGTAAAAAGGGAATATATTTTTAATTTAGTAAAAAGTATAATATAAAACTAAATAATAAAATTACCAGAGCATGAATCATGAAAGCCTCTTGCATGTCACCTTTCGAAGGTTTCCAATTTGTATTCTTTTTGGATGGAAGTGCGACTTTTTTGGGTTTTAGCAGCAGGGGTAATAAATACAGAAGAACAGCATCTTCTCCTATAAAGGGAAATTTTGAAAGAAAAAAATATAGCTGGATTTTACAAATTTGGTTTAAAAAACTTTGGCTATTTAAACAAAAATATCAATCCTCGAAATAACATAAGCAATAACACTGCCTAAATACGTACTGGAAAAATTACCATTACAATTATCAAATCCAACTTTATAACTACATTAACTTCTTACAATTTCCCCTTTTTATATAAATAAATTTCTACTTTATTCAAAATATTCCTTTAACTTAAATGCCAGATATTATCAATTCATTATGTAAATATTAGCACGAGATGTCAGTCACGATTAAAGAAATCAAAACTGTTAAATCCCCATTTTATTATACGAGCCCAATTTCCACTATAATTTAAAAAAATTGTTTGATAAAAGATTCCAACTACAACCTCATCTCTGAATAAAAAAAATGGGATGTCTATTCCTACTAAAAACCGAGTGCCACTGAAGGAGACTTACACCCATTCCTAAAATTATGCCACTAAAAACGACTTGAACCTTTTCTTATAACTTATATTTGAAATGAAAACATTTGCGTACATATATTTGATTTCATAGCTATAAAATAAAAATAATGGTGGAGTGAAAAACCCATTCAAAAATACTATGATAAAATTATTTACACATGTAAATATGACCATTACTTCATACTTAATGATTAATTACTAATTTGAAATACGTAATAACACATGCAGGCATTAATGATAATACAAATAAACAGAAAACTACTAACCTTTTGAACCTTCAGGGTGAATATTTTTCAAAAGGTTGATCCATGTTTTATGTTTGATTCTGTTCATCATTAAGTGTTTAATACTCTCTTTATTCAAATTCCATTTGAGATAAAATTTAGATGATGTTCCAAACATAGTTATAAAATCAATACTTATCTATAAATACATATATATATATATATACTAATATTATATTATATATATGATATATATATTATATATATATATATATATATATATATATATTATATATAATCATAGTATATATATATATATATAATATAATATATTAATTATTATTATTATTATTATATTATATCCTCCTCTCTCCCAGAATCAGAATGAGGGTAAGGTGCGTTATTGCATCGGAAAAGAAAAGTAATAGAAGAACATGACACAGTCGAAAAGAAAGCCCAGCCTTACCGCCCTCTCAATATCAATTAGCGGGAACCCGTCGCCGTCAGAAAATCCACCCTAGAGCTTCATGGGACCGCGACGGATCCTCACTAATACTATGTAAATCGTCAGGTGCAGGGTTCATCCCTTGACCCAGGTGGGCCACAGCCACGCCCCCTCACAACACCCCGCCATCATTCCTATCAACCACATTCTTCTCGCCTGTACCAACTCACATTTCTTTCCTCCGGCATTCCTTCACTTGCATCATCCATTTTTTCTCGGGTTCTCCAGCCGGTCATTCCCAACACACTCGCCACATATACATCCGCTTAACAAAACCGACATATCATTTTCCATCCCTTTCCACAGGACTCAAACCCATCTCAACATACTTTCATTTATTTTCTATTACCCCTTTCTTCACACCACATCTCTCTCTAATACGTTCATCCTCTCTTTATCAATTCTTTTCACACCTAAAAACCCCTAAGGTTGTCCATCTGAATTGTACTTTAGATCTACAGTATACCTCTTATTCCAGACCATAGTCTCATACTATACATTAACACGGGTAACAACATAACCTCATGTAAGACCTTAGCGCACTCAAGACTTTAGTTGCCCTTCACATCCACCAAACATTTAATTTGCACCAGCCACCTTCCTACCAGTCACAACTTTCCTATACACTCTGCATCATTCGTTCCTTTTCATCCAACATTATATCCTAAATATTTAAACTCAGACACCTGCTCCAAGCTGCTCACCATCTAACATAACTTCACACGAGCGACTATCCTCACTCACAACCATAACCTATCTCTTATCTATGTTAACTTTCAAACCATTCCTTTTACACACCCTACCAAATCTCTCTTACTATACTACTTACAAACTCCTTTACTAGATTCACCACACAAAACACGAATCATGTCCGCAAGTATAATAGTATGGCACCCTCCCACTCACCATAACCATTTCTCCATCATTCGACCACCATATCCTGCAACCCCCATCTCTAATTCTTTTCATAACCCCATCACATTATACTAAAATTAAGATAAACCAAGGAGACATAATCATCATCCTCTGCCTCACTCTCACTTTAATATTAGAACCAATACTTTTTACACCATTTATTCTTACAACATCGTCCTTCACTTATCTTTGCAAGTAACATTTACGTTTAATTCCATTTTCATGCAGTCCCTTACCAACTATACACCATATATTACTAAAACAGCCCGCCAATAGAGTTTAACTTCCCCTGATTAATTCCTATCATATTCTGCCCTGTTTGCTAAGATCCATAAAAACGCTAAATACAATTTATTCTTCTTCTCCCTCAAATTCTCGCTACAAGTTATTGGTTCATGTACAAGATTTTGATCCACACATTCTCACTGCTTACCTACTCCCTAAATGCACCTTGTTTTTCTAAAAATCACCAATCAAGTTTCCATCAGTTCTACTCAGACGCCACTCTTCGACTAAAAAATACCAAACTTGCATATATTCTTCCTTGTGACAACACTCAATGAAACTTAATCCCCTTAATTCCTTTAAACCAGTTCCCTTATCTCCCTTTACCCTATTAAGGGGTACTAAATTACTGCTAGCTCCTCCAATCTCTCAAGAACTACACCCTCCAATAAAACGCGTTATATTACACAAACTTCCAAATCCAGGTCAAATCACTATCTCGCCCTCCGTTACTGGATCAATTTTCACCAGTCAATTTCATCATACCTGCAGATTTACCAATTCTCAACTTTCTCACTCTACCATTACTTCCTCCTTGCTAAATAACCGTCATCCCAAAAACCTAGTTCCTCTTCTTGCCCATCAAACCCACATTACATTCACTATCACCTCTTCAATTACTATTAATATATACAGATTCTCAAAGTGTTCTATCCACACTCTCCTCACATCCCTTTCATCAGTTCACAAAAGCACATTCCCTATTCTTTATTCACCCAGGTTCCCCTCTATCTCATTCTTAACCTTCCCCGCTTCCTTCCAGAAAAGCTTCCTATTAACCTTGTAAGTCCTCATTCATCCCTCCTTCCAACTGTTCATTAATCTTCATTCCTCCTTACTATGCACCTTTTAGAGCATTTCCTTTTTTCCTCCTTATTACTTCCAAACATCTTTCTTATGAAACATCATGGCTTTTAATACATTCAACCACGCTTCTTTTTTACTTCTAACCACCACTGTTAACATTCTTACCTCCTACTTTAGCACATCCACATACTTCCTTTGCACGCTAACAACGCTTCCTTATTTGCTCCATATTTGTTTCAGTTTCAACTTGTCACATTCAACTGATTTACTTGCGAGTGTTCTTAGATACTTATCCTTATTACCTTGTCACTTAACTTCCCACTCTTAATCTACCACTTCCTTCCGTACACCTTCCTCTCCAATCCAAAGCCCCCCACTAATTTAATTTACCATAGAACAATAAATGATCCGATAATCCCATTCCTAATCCCCTAACTGCATTTAACATCCAACACATACTTCAAAACATCTCCTTCTGCAACCACACAAAAATAATATATAAATTATATATATTATTATATATATATATATATATATATATATATATATATATATTATATTATATAATATTATATATATATATATATATATATATAAAATATTATATATATAGATATATATAATATATATATATATATAAATATATTATATATATAGTAATATAATATATATATATTATATATACTACTTCCTTACCCCTGACCCCCCTCAATTTTGGAGGGCCACACTGCCTCCAGAAAGCCGGCCGCATCCTTTGGGCGTTTCCACAGGTCTTCAACAGATGTGATAGAAAAGCAGTTCGGGGGGCGTCGAGAGCTGGGCAATTTAGAAGGAGGTTCTTTACTGTATCTGGGTGGTTATGGCATCTAGTACATGTGGGGGAAGTGACGTTATCTAGTTTAAATTTAAATTTATAATGTAATAGTTTTGGGTGGTGTCCTGATCTGCACCTAGCGAGATTAACTTGGTCTCTTCTGGATAGTGAGTTTTCAGCAGGAGAAATTTTTGGTGGTTGGGATTTTAAAATTTTGTTGTTAGGGCGATTTTGTAGCTGAATGCTAGTGAGATGGGTATGTATATGAGAGAGCCAAGTTTTGTTGGGGGAGGGGGGGGAATGATGTTATATATGTCATTATAGAGTTTGGAGGGTGAGGAGGGAGGGAGTTTTAATCTGTGACGGATGGGGTTGTTGAATATTTGGTGACAAGGGTGGGATGGGTTTAAGGTTTTCTGGTAAAATTGTGTTCCTACCATCTCTAAGTGGGAAGTGATAGGGAGAATTTTGGTTTCGTTCTGTAGATGGTGGATGGGGGTTGTTTTGGTACAACCAGTAATTATTCTAAGGGCGGTGTTTTAATTTTTTTTTAATTTTTTTTATGTTGGCTTTTGTTATTGCTGGGAACCATCCAGGGGAAGCATAGTTTAATGTTGTTCTGTGAAGTTGTTTGTTTATATGTGGTGATAAGTGTGTGTTTTCTGTCGCTAAAATCATGTTGGGAAAGTGTTCGGAGAGTGTTTAGTTTACGTATGGTGGAAGATGTAATTTGTTCCATATGTGGGGTGAATGTCAGATGTGTCTCATATGTAAGGCCTAAAATTTTTGGAGTTTTATTAAGTGGAAGGGGGGTGTTATTTAGAAGAGCTATAGGGTGTAGTGAGGATTGGGAACGGTCTGTGGTAAGCAGGGCTGCGGAGTCGTAAAATAAATTTTTTGACTCCGCGACTCCGACTCCTTAAATTCAAATTTGGATTTTCAACTCTGACTCCGACTTCACTTAAACAAAAATTTTAGACTCCGACTCCGACTCAACTTAAAAAAAAATTTTCGACTCCGACTCCACTCAAACAAAAAATTTCGACTCCGACTCCGACTCCAGCAGTAAAATTCAAAATTTCGAGTCTGCCTCAGCTTAGTGCTTACAGGTACAGTAAAACATTTTTTTGTTTCAGGGGATGATCCAATATTGGAGATTTTGGGACACCATTTTAGCCCCACCTAAAAATGGACATAAAATTCTTAATAAATTTCAGACAATTTTGTTGGGGAAGAAGCAAACCGCAGCTTTTTCTGACCTCTAAAACGTCATTTTCGAGTGTTTTTAGGTATCTGTAGTCATTGTTTTGGCATTTTCATTTTTTCAGAACCACTTTTTTTGACATTTTTTCGTATCAACTTCTACAATTATTATTCGAAATTACTTCAAACTTGAAATATGCATAGATGGGTCCATTGCGCACAAATGTCAAGAATTAGTTTTTTGGTTTTTTTAAAATTGTGCTCAGGATCTATTAAAAAAACAAAAAAAAACAAAAGTAGGTTGTTTTGAATTTCGACATTGCTGAGCACAATTTTCAAAAAATCAAAAAACTAATTCGTGACTTTTGTGCGTAATGGACCCATCTATGCATATTTCAAGTTTGAATTAATTTCAAAAAAATTGTAGAAGTTGATAAGAAAAAATGTCAAGAAAAATGGTTCTGAAAAAATGAAAATGCCAAAACAATGACTACAGACACCTAAAAAAAAAAACACGAAAATGATGTTTTAGAGATCAAAAAAAGCTGCGGTTTGCTCTTATCCCCATCAAAATTGTCTGAAAATTAAGAATTTTATGTCCATTTTTACATGGGGGCTAAAATGGGGTCCCAAAATCTCCAATATTGGATCATTCCCTTCAACTATTTTTTTTCGCTTGCTTTTGAGAATAAAAAAATATACCACAAAGAATCAAATCTCCAAATGCTATACGGTAAAGTACCGTAAAGACAAAGATGCAGGAGCAACACATCACAAACAAATATATTTCAGTTTCGGAAAACATTGTATAACGTAATTATAATTCTAATTATAAAACAGCCACTATAAAATTAACAGTTTAATACTTTGTTTCAAGTGTACTTAGAAAGTTAAAATCATATACTTAATAATAATAATAATAATAATAATGATAATGATAATGATAATGATAATGATAATGATAATGATAATAATAATAATAATAATAATAAATAATAATAATAATAATAATAATAATAATAATAATAAACTTCTAAACTTCACTTATGAAGATGTTAAAAATAAAAAACTGGCATTCCTAGATGTTTTACTTTGTTTTATAAATGGTAGAGCCGAAAGAGAAGTAAATGTTTAATGTACAGGTAAATGTTTATACACAAATTATGATTCTAATATACTCGAAAGGTATAAACTATTAATTATTAAAACCCTAATCCACAGAGCCTATAAAATAACTTCAACGTGACGACTCTTTAACAAAGAGGTGATAAGAATAACGAAAAACTTAATTAATAATGGGTACCCTCAATTTAAAATAGAAAAAGTTATAAAAGAACTATAAATAACATTTTAACTCGAAATAAAAATTCACTTGACATGGAAAGCAAATAGCTTTCTATTTTAAATCATTAAATTTGACAAACTTTTCTAGAGAAGAACAAAAATTTAACATAATTGTAAAGGAACATGTTAAGTCTGAAAAGAAGCTATTACACGCCGAGACGAGTGTCCTCATACTTTAGTACCCGTGGTCATTGTTCGGAGGATTACAAAAGTTATGTTGTATATCAATTTAATTGCAAAGAAGTAGGATGTAATTCCTCTTATGTTGGATACACAACTAACACTTTAAGAACCCGAATTATGCAACATGTGGTTTTCTTGCGTCCCCCAGGGCCTCAATACTTTTATGTCTTCGTGGCATATGGAACTTTAGCCTTTTTCTGTCCCCTCATTTTTTCATGCTTCCTGTCTATGTCTTAGCTTCTGTCTCCTTGTGTACGTGTGGTAGTTGGGTTGGCGACCAACTAATACTTACCCCACCAAAGGAACAATGGCAGGAACGTTGGTGTAGTGATCACAGAGGGGATAAACTGAAAGGTAAGCTAGGATTAGGATAAACTGTGTGAAACTAGAAATCGGAGTGGCGTTTGGGCACAAAACCGAAAAACCGCTACCATAAAGTGGTTCAAGCTCGCCTCTGCATTAGCCACATCAAACTCACACATGAACATTACATGTTCAAAACCAAGCCACCTACTTGTCAATTTTGCAACCTTTTTTTCACAATCCATCTTCCACATTTTGGTTGTATATGACAAACTAACTCCACTTAGATGTGGTATTTTTCTGGTCTTTATTCAGTACTACCTATAAACGACATTCTTATATATTAGCGGTCTTCAATATTTAACAGTAATGACATTTTCATTTTCGCTACTAAACTACAAGTTTTACATTCTCTGTAACCATTGAAAACTTTTGATACTCTCGTTTTACTAGTAGTTACCCTGTTATGGGTTGTGCAGTCCAGATGGCAGGTAAACAGTGTAAGCGGAATAACTGAGCAGCTACGAAAAATATAAAATAAAAATAAAAATAAGAATAAGATAAGTATACTATAATAATAATAGGTATACCTACTAATATAGGTATAGCTATAAATATAGTATATAGTACTATATAATTAAGTAATATGTAAATATATAGTATGCAGTAAGCTATATAAGGCATATACTTACTGTAGGCAATATGATCCATGGTGTGTCTACTAGACATTGCCAATCAAGAAAAAGTACTATGGTAGTTGCAGCTTACGCTCTCTTAAAGTGGGCGGAATCAGATTAATTCTCTAGCAGCTGAAGTCCAATCCGCACAATATGTTCTACACTGTTGTTCCCACAAGGGTTCTTTGATTAAAAGCCTAGAGCAAGGCTCGCTGCTTTTTGCGACAAAAGGCAATTCTTCCAATCTGATAAGGACTTCAAGCCTAAAGAATTTTTGCAAAAGGCTGTAAAAGTATCAGTTTGTCAAATGAGCTTATTTAATGCTGTGACACATAGGGCATAAGACTCATCTGGGTGGTAATAAATGTATTAAAGTTCAAAAGGACAGTGGTTAACCACAAAAACAGAGCACTAAACTTTAATATTTAGCCATCATGGCAATAACAAGAGATAGCTAGTTTAAGGATTTTTAGGCCCACACTCTTAAAATATAGGCTGAGAGATGCTAAGGCGCCACAGGTTGTTCTCATAAAGACTTTGCACTTCTCACATTTCTTAATCTCGTGCGCAAGGAAGCTATTCCGCTGGCTCTCTTTGTTGTTTGCATCCGTTTGAGGAGAGAATAGTAAGGAGATAGAGGTGCACATGCCTCAGTTTGTAAATAGTTTAGGAATCACGAGCTTTCCAGTGAAACCTGCAATCAGCCTGCTTTACACATAGCTGGAATTCTTAGTAGCATGAGCTAGGCTAAGTAGCTAGGCATAGTGACTATAATAGGTCAGTACAAGTTAGCAGTGCAATATATGATCAAATATACTAATGAGTATCTAAGGTAGTACTAGGTACTAAGGGTTTTATGTATAAACTTACTGGCTTTTTAATTTTTTAAATATATTATAAATACTATTTAGCATACCGGCCTTAGAAACTGTTATATATATATATATATATAGTATATATATATATATATATATATATATATATATAATTATGTATAATATATATATAGATATAATATATATTATATATAGTATATATATATAAAGTGTACAGGCCCCACTGCTTATTGGAATAGTGACACATAGGTTGGAAAACATCTCTAGGGACGACACCTATCTTTAAGAATCAAAAATTCATTCATGGGCTATTGAAATTTTACTCTGGAGTTTAATTTGTGATTAAAATCAAAACTGATCTGCTCGTGAAGTGGTAAGATTCAGCCAAAATTTTGTTCAGTATGTCAGGATATCCCAGACCAAAGAGTGGGAAAGTTTTACAAACTTCCTTTTGTTCTCAAGATTTTTATCCAGATCCTAGCTGAGTCCAATTATAAAAATGTAAAAAAAAAATAAAAATATTTTCATAAAAATCAGTAAATGGTGTTTTTCTCTAACAATTAATATGTTAACCAACGACCCAATATCTCAAGAAACTCTCCCAGCATTCTACAGCTTGTCCAATTTAAAGTAAAGTAAAATAAAATATTTAAAAATATTGAAGTATAAAAACATATTCACCACCATATCTAAATACTATAACTAAAACATGCCAACCCTACCACAAGCACTCAACAAAATAGCTGCTACTTATGCAGTTCAACCACAATTTTAAAAGAAAGCCACATTGACTGTCATAACATACTATGCTATCCCCATAAGGGTGTCCAACAAATAAGCAAAAACATGCAATATAAAGGCCTAAGGCGCGCACACAAATTTTTCTTTTTTTAAAAGTCATATCACCAGAATAGCCACTATTTCAAGGAGGAAGAGAGTTCTCTAGGTAGTTTCTACCTAAAATCCGTGAGTATATGGAGATATCCAGGACCGCGGGTGGTACATCTTAAAAGTGGTGGTAATAAATATCTTATTATTGATTTATACTTCACAGGCTAAATAGTTGAGCAGGTCATATAAGGCACGAGCTATAAGTACAATATGGGACTAATATTAGGACTAATAGAGTACTATATAAGTGACGAATGAGCATTGCGAATATAGCTATATAATGAGACTAAAGGTTCAATAGGCTAAGGCATACAATATAAGTATTGACAGGCTAAGTGATCTAATATATATATGGCTATAA
>JABUQX010052985.1:0-43167 GCA_015478945.1 Trachelipus rathkii
TTATAATATTCATAGTATTTAGTCTAGTATTTATAGTAGAAGAGAACAAAAGGCCTGCTAGTTATTGGAGTTGCAAAATTAGTCATCTCTATGTTTCACACTTTTTTGCAAAACCTTTTAAATCTTCAGTCATAACAAAATCCGTCTCCATAACATCAATCAACGCAAGACATCTCCCTACTTCGTTATGTACGAGGAAAACTTCATCATTTGCTTTTTAGTACATTTAACCTAAGGAAGATATAATTGATGATATTTTGGTTAGTAATCAACAACCGTCGACCATATGAATTCGGATTCTCTTTTTACCTTTTTAACCGCCCAGGTACTGCAATAAGACTCAACCCTGATCCATTCTATCATTTGAGTTTAACCTTCAGATCTCTCTTCCACCTCCCTCGGACCATTTGTGGTATTCGAATGGGAGGATAAGTCGTATTTAGACACTTTAAAGCTGGAAATCCAGTAAAACTAAACAATATTTCCTAAACTCTATACTCTGGTGAACGGAATAACTTACACAACTTAAGTTGTCTCCACTGCCCACGAACGAGAGTTATAAACACAAGGCTACCACAAGCAAAGACCTTTGCAGAGCAATACTGACACATTAAGTACATACCCTTCTCTCGCCCTTTGTTCATTTTTGCTCCCCGCCGTTCAGGAATTTGTTTTCAGTTAAGACCCGTTCTCTTGTTCAGAATATCAACTGATGTTAACTGTGCTAGTGCTCGTTCAAGACACACGGTCTCACTTCTCTACTCATCTAGATGTGTAAGGGACCGTCTTTGCACCTGCAAGGAGACTAGAGGCATAGATACATATTAGTGTGCTTTCACGAAAGCACAGCCTTTACTAGTGTAAATACTCTTGTTAAACTGCTTGTGAAAAGTCTAGTTCGTGAAGCCTTTAATTAATTCAAATCACACAGAACTTCCTTCATGTATCACCTTCCTCTCCAATCCCGCTAAAAGAAAAAGTCACTCACGAACCGCAGCGCTATTGCACAAGAGTTATATTATAGTCGCTTCATTTAAAACCATGACACATATTGATGGTACACCGATAAAAAATCCTAATTCCTGCATAAAGTAAGTAGTGTCTGACAGTAGCCCCCCTGGACGTGTTTTAACATACCGAACTCACTTAATCACTCACTTCATCTCAAATAAGAGGCTTTTGTAAGGCAGTTGGGTGTAAAGCAGTAAACATCGTCGTTCGATCGAAGACCTGAGACAAATGGCCTCTCGGAGAAAAAGAACATGTTGACAAAAAAATCTCGCAAAATCATTGAGACACTATGTCAACTCGAACCACACTGACTGGGGTAAATTAATTCTTTCACTACAAATCAATCATGGATCTCTCAACACATATGCGAAATTTAATAATCCAACATACATACTCTCCTCTATAGGTTGTACCCAAATCTCCTCCAACCTAATCTTGATTCGCTACACTGTACAACAAACAACACTTCCAGCTCTAAGTATTCCATGGGAATCTCCCCACTTTTACATTATGCTCGCATTTTACATAAACGTGAATCTTGAGACCTTCAAAAACCTATTTTCACAGTTACAATTCAAGACACGCATATAGGGAGAAGAAGAGCGCTAATCAATCCATCCCAAAATTCGTGAGACCACTCCTCCTCATAGAGCGTAACAGTCAATCGCCGCACACTATCTTCAGTCCCAAGAAACTCAACAACAAACAAACCTATAATAAAACAACATAAGAAGGGCAACTTCAAACTCTCCGATAATAGGGTTGGCAGATTATGTGGTTTGTAATGACCCGTCAACCAATCCGAACAAGGGCAAAGTCCGAAATTGTTTTATCGAAGTGGATCCGGACCGCCCGTTCTATAGGTCAAAACAGTTAGTCCATTTCAAATAAGTTGCTTTTGCGCACAAAGTTGGTGGTTTAAAAACTTACTAAAACTTTTATTGTGCCAATAAGTGGACAACTAAAAATCGACTAAAACTTAGAGCTATAATATTCGCCAATTCTCTACATATAACCAAACAAAAAGTGATCTTGTACCATCTTAATAAACCCCCTCCTATAGTGCGTTCACATTCAACCAACCGCCCGCTCCCCTCCCCCACCCACCAATTCCAAACACCATCTATTTTAAGACAACTTCCACCTTCCTTGCAATCACCACAGAGAAATCTCTTACTTCCCCCTCCTCCTCACCCTCCTTCCCCACCTCAATCTGACCCCCCTTCCCCACCTCAATCTGATGTCACCCTCCCCCTACCTCAACTTCTTCATCATCCCACCTCATTCTGCCTCCTTCACGCATCTTCGCTTCTTTCAACCTAGTTCTCATCTACCATCATACCTCAATACACACTTCTCACTCCTAGGAGCTTTCCCCTAATCTCGAGCGTTCTCTCTCTTATTCACAACCCTTGGTGAGCAAATCCCACACGCCAACCTACCAAAAGCCCAACGGATATTATAATACACTTCTTCTATTATCCCCTCCCCTTCCAAAGATGAGGGTGTTCTTCCTTAACAAGGTTTTCCCACCCAAAATCCAATAACCCCTTTACCGATTGAGTATAACTCTCTGCATACTGAAATTCCATCCACCATCCACTCTTTCAGCACCTACACCTTATCAGCCCTCTCAGGCACACCATCAAATTCGGGGATTAATCTCACACAATTGCAGAAAATTCGTACCTTTTCACACAGACACCTTTATCCCATAAGACTCAGGCCATTCTAAGACATCTTCAAAAGGTCAATGGCTCCAGCACCTTTCACTACCACCACACCCATCTACCCTTATCCTTTGGACTTTATCACAAAAACTATCTGATCATATATAGTAGAACACCTCCACTCGAATTAGATTTCCTCCAATCACAAGTCAACTTCAATAACCAAAAAGGGCTCCCATCACAACTACAACCCAGGACCTGTATCCACCCTATCCCACAAGAACGCTTACAAACTCCATACTAAGCTTAATCTTCCAATTCTCACACACCAACTTTGGCAACTCTTTCTCTCTTCTCTCCAGACACTCAATTCCCTATCCCAAATCCATCATTTCCTTTTCCAAAACACCAGACACAACACATCACCACATACTCATAGAAATACATGACCCAACACCTAATAATAACCCTCCACCAGAACTAATTACAGATCTCAAGTGAGATCCCACCACTTCCATCCATTTTCGTTACTCGGCATAATTTTCTCAAGAGCAATCGCACAGAGAGACCAGAGGACATCCCATATATATCAACCAATGGCTTTATATGGGATCACGACACACATAATGACTTACAATTAAACTACGAATTGTCGGAGCCATGCGCAACTATTCATTCTAACCCCTTTCACCTCTTTTTAACAACAACAAATTATCCTTGAGACGAGATAGACCAAATGGTGTTTTCGCACGCGAAACGGGCATTACACAAATGCGGTTGCGTGTAATTAAATTATTGTTATCTGTAGTTTATACTTTTTTAAAACGGATCTCCAACAAGAGAGGTAGGAAGCTCATTTTTATATACGATTTACCCACAAGTATTAAATACTATAGTGGAAATTAAACATATTACTATGGTAAAGTTAGTATTCATTGGTGTAAGATAAATCATGTCGCTTGCTATAATAAGGATAGGATAGGTAATAAATCGGATCCACGATTATCTTCGAGCAAGATCTAGATTTCAAGATCACCATGTTGTGTGTTCTTTATATATATCTATTCAATATTATTGTGAGAACACAAAATAGAACATACGCTCATCTCTTCTTATATAAATTTCATAAGATAATCAGTTAGATAACTTTATATCTCAACTTACGGAAATACTATAGCACCAAATTGTAGAGTTTTGTTTGGTTCTTGAGTAATCTTTTTCTAAGGATGTATATATTTATAGTCTTGAAACCAATGAATTTTTCTCGCTCTAAGAAGATATTAAACAGATAAACAAATAATTAAATTCAAAAAGTTATCACCAGTGATTTCATTAGAGCAAAGAATAGGAATACACCGATCAAGAGTACTTCATTTACTCTTCCTTATTTCTAGATGGAATAATTCCAGGACTCATACAGAACATAAAACGCAATGTAAAACATACAGCAAATAATAAATTTCTACTAGGACAAAATAAACGAGAAGGGAAATGTTATAGTATTAAAAAGCAAAAATTAAAATAATCTTAACATCTATTTTATATTCCTCCTTGAAAATGGGGCCAAGGTAATATATATTTATAAAATAAGATTAAGATTTTTACTAAAATAACGTTTATGAAATATAATATTATATACCCTGAGAATTTATATAGTTATATAACAATGTAATTTTACTGGATGAAAGTCAAAAGAAATTTGTATCTTTGTCAAAAGATCCCTGGGTTCTATCTTATCTCATATAAAAACTCAGCCTTCAGCACTACCCCAGGTAAAAAATTATCTATAAAAGAGGTTCTATATTGGAACATTAAGTGACGGTTCAGCTATTGTGCCAATATACCTATTTATGTGAACCGCCACTTCATTATATATGAAATGATATTCAAAGCTCAAATAATAACTAGATATTAAAACGACATCTAGTTTAATTAACAATAATAACATACGATATAACCTCCACTTGATAAATTATGGGTATTTTTGGACCAGGGAAGCAACATTCATAAATCACTATTCTTCTCTTCTTTAGAGCACCGGGCTTCTAGAGAGGCAATATTCCACGAGGGAGGGATACACGCCCAGGCTAATAAGTCTATCTCAAAGCTCACGTAAATTCATCCATTTCTTCAATAGAGCTTTATTTAGAAACTTCTTAAATATTTTAAACGAGTTTTAACCCTCCTCAGACTTAGACAATAGACTACTCTCAGATAATATATATAATGCTTATTACGGCCGGCATCCCATTGATCACACATCCTGGGAAAACGCCAAAAACATTAATCAACTTGGCTCTTCCCAGAGGCTCTACATGTTGTCTCCGGAGAGAGCATCTCAGTTCCCTCAAGTTTTCGCCTTTCCGTGGACTCATCATCACACTAGAGACTTTATCTGTCACGGGGTGTCAACATACACTATGCAGTCCACAGACCATCTTACATGAGAGCATAAACACTCAATGAGACTAGTACCTCTCAACGCGTGAAAACAAGTTTGCTAGCAAGAGAGTTTGTCTGCTAAACTTCCTCTAACTTTGGTTCTTTATATTACCAAGTGAAATCACCCCTAGCGAGTAATTTAATTCTCCTTATCCTATCTCGATGACAGCTGCTTTCGTCCAGCGAGAGATCTGAGAACACAACGGTTTTGACACGACACTTTAATGAAACTTTGTCAGACAGTGCGATTCCTCATTTCTCCGAAGCAAAATCGGTGTTGCTCAAATGAGTAGCAGTGAGTTTTTTGCGTGAGAGAAATACGTTAATAACGTAAGATAGAGTATATAGCAAGATTTATATATCCCGGTTGTGCATAGAATTCGCATAATTGAGCACTAGTTTCTAAACCACATGAGTGAACGATTATAAAATTTTATCTCTTACAGAACTAAAGGTCGTTTCACAGAAAGAGTACTTCTCTGGAAAAAGCAACCAATCCACTCCAAGACGATAATTTTGTGAGAGTTTTTAGCATATATTCTCCTTCAAAATCTGAGTATCACATGTTGCAATGTAGCATGATTATGCAAGATTATGTAATCTTTGGGATCCAGCCGGGAGATACGCTTTCTTTAAACCAGAACCAACTACATTCTTGTAAGTTGATATAAGAGTAGTACTAAATCACTGTTATGCTCGAGTATTCCGTTCTAGCAATATGCGTTTGTGCATAAAGTTGTGGAAAATCTAATAACTCCGTTTTTAGAGTTGCTAACCTCGTTATGCCTTCTCGTAATAACCGCTCTCTAATCTCTGGCCAGAGTATGTACTATTATTAAGTGAGACACTTGTCAGGTCAATAGGGTTGCGATACTTATTCTTACCAATGACGGCCTCTAATTGTTGTCTCCAAAAGGATGCACCTCTGGTTATCTGAGAAATTACTCTTTCAAATACGGCCTCTGTTGTTAACACTCAACTCCTTGCCTCATTTGCATGACTAGCGACTGGCTTTCAGAGAGACCTCATTCATGTTCCTGAACAGAGGAAATAAAGATGTAAGAATCCTAAATTCAATTGTGTTTTCAGAGGAACAAACCTTATCGCTACGAGAATAGTCTATCATGACTGTCCTTTAGTCAAAAGTATAAGATATCATTATCCTCACTTATCAAAAATAGTTTGAAATAAATCTGATTCGATATGACCACCATATTGGGACCCGGCTTATTCGTTATAGAAATGAGAGCAAGTATTTGAATTGCGATTAACCTTTACGGACTTCGATGGAATTAGAGTCAAAGCAATACGCACATTTCGAGTTTTAACCCATATCTCGGTTAGGATAGTGTCCCAGTTTAATTATAATTCGAAGCTATATCTCTGTTAGGTTGATGTGAATGCTAAGCTATTTTTATATAAATAGAGTCTCGCGTGCTCCGCTGATTCATGGGTCACGACTCAGCTTGCAGCTATGCCTTCGATAGTCGGTTATGTATTCTAAGGGCCCGGATGTATAGAGGTGGAACGATCCAGTATTACTTGTTCTTTTGAGAAGCATACCCAGTATACCAGCACGACGCACTGAGAAAAATATCTTCATACTAGGTTACAAACGAAAAAGTTTCCAGCACAATTGAAGCTAACAACGTTCCTGTAACTCTAATGCCATCGCAAAAGGAAAGAAATAACTGTTGTTTAATGACAATGAAGAGCTTGTAAGACACTGGCTAGAGAGGAGTCGTCCTTTGCCAGTGAAATATAATTTTAAGGTTTTATTCGACAAAAAGATAAATAGGGTAATAAAAATCTAATTTCTTTTATCCTAGCCTATTTATAATTTTCTTTGCCAGCGACGACGGTCGCAGAAATTTATTCATATAAATTATAAACATTGTGCTCTGCGCACACCCACACCCATGGGCTTCGAGCTTGTTAATTTTGCTTGTAAGCTGGAAGGTCCGAAACCCTGGGTCAACGGGATGAACCTTTAACACACCTGGACAGTACTGTATCGATGACTCTTCAATCCATCACTACTTTGCTTCTCCTTCTGATATACACTTCTGAGTTTTTCCTCAGTTGATGCCCCAGATTTCTTCTGTATTTGTGCTATTCTCCTAGCTGCCTTGTGAAACTTCTTATGTCCATTTGTTCAGGTGGGGTGGCGAATTCTCTTATATTTCTTTGTTGACAATGAATTTGACCTGATTATACCAGGATTGTTCCTGATAATTAAAAAAATTTCTCCTCTCAAAATTTATATGTTATTTTCAAAAAATTGTAATAGCAGAGGGTAAAATTTAAGATCGAGATTCTCTCGCGACGGAATAAAGGCTTGTTTATCAGGCGCTTTCTTTTAAGGTGGGTAGTTATTTCATGCAACCTTTCTTTTCTCTCCCAGAGAGTGCCATATTTTTCTTCATTAGCTCTCGCAGCGCCTCAGCAAGTTAGCGCTTCTGTCCGTATTTATTATTCCCAACTGTAGCTTTTCGTGGTGTAGTCCAGATAGCATGGTGCAATATTCGAGCCCCCCATATGGTGAATATTTTAACAGCTGGTGAGTCTAATTTTTTTTTTTAATATTTAAATATATTATTATAATCCATACATACTCTTCTACAACACTCTCCTTCTCTCCAGCAAAATACTTCTAGGGACCACGCTATGCTAAATACTTTAATTACCCACCCTTACTTGTTTTGGTGCATTAACTCGCTCTAGTGCCCGGGGCGAGGAAATAGAGGTTTAAGTAATTTTGGTAATGGTGTATTACAGGCTTAAAGTAGCTTACTAACGCTTATGAAATTATGTATTTATTCTTAATTTAGAGCTTCATATTACCTTTATTTATATATAAGTATTTATAATTAATATATATATTATATATTATAATATATAATATATAGAAATTACTACTACTACTAATTTTGCATATCATTCTACATCATATATTTTATATAAAATTATATTATATTAATATATTTTTAATCATATAACGCAGGAGTTCGAAAATGAAATTTCGCATCTTTTTGATAAAAATTTATTGTAAAAAAATAATATTTTAATTTATCATTTACACCCCCGCTACGAGTGAAAGAAAGACCAGAGAACGGCTTGTATCTTTATATTTAATTTTAAAATACTTTTTTATTATTATATTATATTAATTGATCATAATACGCGAGTGAAAAAGAGAGAGGGTTTTTAATCTTTAATTAATTTTTAATTATTATTTATCATAACGCGAAGTGAAAAGAGAGAAGGCCTACTTTTATAATACTTGCATACGAGGTTTTGTAACATCTTCTTCTTATATTTAAATTAACATTATTTAATTTTATGGTAATTATGGAGTTTTATTATTCATACATACGCGAGTCTGAAAAAAAGAGAGAGGGCCTGTATCTTATATTATTATTAGGTTTATTATCATTATCTTTCTTCTTCTTCTAAAAAAGGTAGATGAGGCTGGTCACTAATCAATTTAATATTATTATTATTTTTATTATTATTATTTTATTCATCCATACGCGAGTGAA
This sequence comes from Trachelipus rathkii, assembly GCA_015478945.1. NCBI lineage: Eukaryota > Metazoa > Arthropoda > Malacostraca > Isopoda > Trachelipodidae > Trachelipus > Trachelipus rathkii. The sequence goes on from JABUQX010052985.1 coordinate 8,666, forward strand.
ATGAGAGAGGCTTATTATCTTTCATATTATTATTATTATTATTTTATCATAACGCGAGTGAAAAAGAGAATATTTTCTCTATATTAGTCATCTATTTAATATATTTTATTATTATGTGATTAAAATCTATTTTATTATAAACAAAAAGTTAAATAAGCGAGTTAAAAAAAAAAAAAAAAAAAGAAAAAGAAAGAAAAAAAAAAGGAAAAAAAAAAATTGTTGGCTTTTATTCTATAATATTAATTCTTATTATTATTATTGTTTAATCATGTGCTGGTAAAAGGAGAGAGAGACTGTATCTTTATATTATTATTATTATTTTATTTTATCATAACGCGAGTGAAAAAGAGAAGAGGTTGTATCTTTATATTATGTTGTATTTTATTTTTTTTATTATAATTTTTTAATTAATAAAAAAAATCAGAACGTGAGTGAAAAGAGAGGCTGCATTTTTCTTTTTATATATGAATTTGTTCACCAGCACATGAGTGAATTTTGAAATGCATTTTTTTATGTTAATATTACTAATTTAGCTTCACAAATTTAATAATATGTTTAAAAAAAACAATTTTATAATTTAAGACTTTTTTTTTTTTTTAATGTTTTTTTTTTTTTTTATTTTTTTTTTTTTTTTTTATTAAAATTAATAAGGCACGTCTTAAAAATAAATTAAAATTATAACACTTTTATTTTTATGATTTTGGACCTGTGGGCCATCCCTAATAATTAGTATCCGCCCTATATATATATAAATATCCTATACTTTTTACAATTCTGATTGCCATTTTATTTTTTTTTTCTTCAATATTTATATTAATATATTTCTTTTTTCATAGTTTATTAAAATCAAACTTTATTTTTGAATTTCTAAAAAAATGAAGTCCGTATTAATAAAATGAATTAATCGGGACTTTATTGGCGCCTCACCATATTACGCAATCGGACAAATTTTTTTTTTGTCTCATCTTTATTTAATATTAACTTTTCAATTTTTATTGACTAATCATTATTATAGTTTTATAGTAATTTTTTAGATACATTACTGCGCAACTCAAAATTGTCAATACAGTAAATGCGGCGGCGCTCTTTATGTATTTCTTTGTGTGTTTTGTCCATGTATCAAAACTTGGGGCCCTAGTGTTTGATTGTAAATTTTTTCCTACTTTTAATTAATATTGAAAATACAAGATGGCTAATTATAACCTATTTATTTTATCATATTTATAATTTACTTTATAATTTTTACTTCCATTTTTATTGTTTCGCATATATGATAATGGAAAGTAAATAAAATTATTATTATAATATTTAGGAAATATATGATATTTTATAAAGGAAATATTATAGATACTTTGTGTATAATTAATCGATTTGTTTAAATTAAGTGTTTTTGTATGTTTGGGTTAGCTTTCTTTCAGGTTTATATTAAACTATTTTCTATAAGTTTTTCAGTAGGTATGAATTTTTATATATGTGTGTTAATTATTATTAATATATAATTTAAATTATCAATTAGATACCTATATGAAAGCAGATAAAACCACTATAAGCGTTCAGGTTGAAAAACACTATTTCCCTGTCAAGATCTTTCACCCACTTTCATTTGCTTGAAATTTAAGTGGAAGTTTTAATTTTATGAGAGTATATGGTATGAGTTTTAAATGAAATTTTTTCTTCCAATTCAATTACTTAGGAACTTAAAATCTTATCAGTAATCTAATTTTGTGCCTGAATGTTTTTAATGGATTTTTTGTAATCTAACATTAACCTCAGTTATAACGGTTTCCATGAAGAGTTTTGTATCAATGGTGTAGATAGAGATTTGTGATTTATTGCATTGATCAAGTAAACGCTGTACTGGTAAGAATTTGTAAATCTATAGTATGATATGTTGTTTTGTGAGGGTTGGATATTACTTAAGTGGTGCTAAATAGGCAAGATTTATTAAATTTTATGTTAATACAATTAGTATGTAAAGTTATTTGTATGGTTGTGTTTTCTCACCATACATCGGTACCGCAGTTATATGTAGTATTTTGTAATTCAAGTGTATGTAGTTTTTGAAATTTTATATTTTTTTTTACATAACAAGTAAATACGCTTTGAGATTAGTTGTAAACTCATAAAGTAAAAAATATGAAGGTCTCTTTTAATATATTAGAATATTTTTTTAGCCAGTAGTGTTATGTGTATAGTTTAAATTTTGGCTTTTTATAAATTGTGAATGGAAAATCTTCCACCAAAATGATTATATATAGGAAATTTGATTCGAAAAGATTTTGTAGTAAAAATATTTATAATAAACTTATTAAAATTAGGAAAGTATTTGTTGTTGTTATGGAATTGCGCTAGAATTAACTCCCGAAGAGCATCTCAAAATTTGAACTCCCTAACACGCCAGAATTTTGGAATTTATTTTCATGATCGATGATGATAATATACACTTTATCATATCCCAACTCTTAAATGAATAATATAATATATTAATAATATTAAGTTAAATTTTATGCTATCAAAGTTAATATTATTGAATATATAATTAATTTAATCATGTATAATATTACATAAGTATAGATTATAATATCTAATTTAATAAAGTAAATTATTATATTATAATATATATGATATATATTTATAACATATATATATTATATATTATATATTATATAATTATATATAATATTATATTAAATAATATATAATATTATATAATAATAATATATAATAAACTAGTAGAAATATATCTTTATCGTATTTTCATTTCTTTAAATCATGATATTTTAAATGTATAAATAATTATTATTTTATAATATATAGAGATATAATATTTTATTATTAATATATTGATATTAATAAGGTATATAATTAAAAAAAAATTATTAAGTATATTATATTATCAATATTTATTATTTTTATTAACTTGTATTTTTTATTTATTTTTATTTATTTATTTTATTGTTCACATCTTTTAGGTAAAATAAAAATTATTCAATATTTAGAATATTAAGAATTATTTTTTAATTCTTATTATAGTAATATTATAATATTATATGATAATATATTTACTATATACTAATATATATAGTAAATATATATATATAATTAAAGATATAAATAATAATAATACTATAACATATTCATATAATATATAATATAAGTATATTATAATAAGATATATATATGTATTAAGTATTATATAATAAATATTATGATAATATACCTATATAGTTTTATTGGTACTAGTAATTTATATACTTCATGATTAATAATATACCTTATCAGTAGTATAATATATATATATTAATAATATATAATATAACTTAACTATATAATATAGATTGTTAATAGAGAATCTTAGATAAATTATCATACCTTATATATATATAAGTATATGCCAAATTATAGAGTATCCGCGAATGAAGAAAAAATGTTGTATAAAAGTTTAGTGTTTTAGTCTTCTCTAAAAGTTTACCGTGCGGTTTTGTGTGTGAATTCTAGCTCCACCCTTGCTGCAACAAAGCATTTTATTGTTTATAAAAGTTGACTTCTAATTTTTTTTGTATTTAGCATATTTTTTTTTAAAAAAAAATGTAACTAGGATTGTTTGGAATCAGGGGATGGCAATTTTGGTGATGTTTTTTTGATTTTTTTAAAAAAAATTCCCGGTTTGTGATTTTTTTTGATTTTTTTGATATTTTTTTGATTTTTTTGGAATTCCTGACAGTCAGAAATCGTGTTTTCCATTTAGCAATTACAAGAATATATTATCGCGTACGGTTACGTAATCTGAGAATAGAAAAAAATAAAAAAATCAAAAAGATAGATTCTGTAACGAAGTTGGTGATTAAATAAAATCCAATGAAATCAACCAAAATTGCCATCCCTGTTTGAGATACATGTATAATTTTGAATGAAACATCTTTTAATGAAGTACGGTATATTTAAAATTTCACATTTTTTAAACATTATTTATTTATATTTTTAAGTTTATATAGGGCAACCGGTATAAACATGGTATTAAAGATTTTTTGATCGTATTTATTCTTAATTTGTGTCTTTCAAGAACCGCCATCGAAGAATTACAAAAGGATGCTCTATAGAAGGGCATAACACCTTAGACCCTTTTATTATTTATGGACATTTGGGAACCAAGGTGTAGACTTCAAACCCTTGCCCTTATTATTCATTCAGTTCGAGATTTTAAAGGAGGGGCTTCAGCTTCTGCTCTGTATCAGGTCAGTGTAGTGGCTTACATCTTACTAAATATTTGTTATTGGATAAATTTTTAATTTATTAATGAATAATAATAATGTGAATTCCAAAGAAAGAGGATGATTACAAAAAGGCAATGCCTATAAAAACGCAAATAATCTTGCATTTTATTAATCTTATATAATTACTTGTAGTAATTGTAACTTTTGTTGTAGGTCGGTGTTTTTAAACCTGGGGCTCGTGGTCACATATACGGGTGGTCGCAGTGGGTCACAAAAAATTAAACTTTATGTTCGAAAAGAACTTTTAATAATGAATTATAATATCACATCACATTAAAATATAAATAAAGATTAAGCAGCATGAAATTCGTAATTTTTAAATATTTTTGAATGAATTTTAAAAAAAATTGCGCTAAAACTATTTTGTTTTCATGATATAATTTTCGTGAATATTTTAAATTTACTAATCAGCTTGACCATAAATATCATGACAGCTACCAGTCATAAGATTTATTAATCAGTCGCATGATAAATATCTCAATCTGCACATATGAATTTAACACCTGCCAAGCATAAGAGGTAATTAGGGTCATGAGGATATTATCTTTGTTTTGGCTTCTGTTCAAAAGTTCTGCCGTTAAGTAAAAAATTTTTTAGAGAATAAATTTTTAGTTTAGTGTTTAATTTCACTTTTTTTTGTCATGACAGAGTTTGGAGGAAGAGTAGCGTAAGATCTTGTAGTTGCTTGTTCTTTTACTTTTGAAATCACGTGACCTATCAGTACAAAATGAGTCACTAGTTGAATTTGAATGAGACTCCTCATTTCCCTTTTAAAGGCATTGCTCTAAAGAACTTTTAAGTTTAATTTTAAATTTTTAATATTTAAATAGTTTAATTTAATTATTTTTAATTAAACAACAGTTGCCTAAGCTGTTCTATACGTCAAATTACTATTAGTAAGTCATTAGCAACCCACTTCCAGCAATATTTGACATCTTTTAACATTTCCTAATCTGAAAATGCTCTAATTTGATACTTTGATTACTATAATGACCAATTTTTTTGGTATTTTATTAATCTTTTGTGTGTTATGTATTTACCAATTAATCATAGGAGTGTAACTTGATAAAAGTTTTCTGTTCATAAAGGTCAATAGCAATATGATATGCTGAATAAAGTTGTAACTTTACAAATTTATAGCACCTGTTAATTTGCTGTCAAAATATAAATGATCATTAATTAACTTTTTTAAGTTAAAGAACAAATTCTATTACTAAAGATGTTAAAATTAAAATAATATCTAGAGAAAAGCAAAAATATAATAAATATTAAACGCATACAAAATATTAAGTAATTTTTTCCTGTTGAGATTCAACTGTATTAACGATCTTCTTGCTCTAAAGGTCAGAACTAGAATTGAACTCTTGTGATTTCTCTTTTAGTTCTCTTACGTTGGACTTAAGGATCTTGGTGTGCTATAGGGTACGCCGTGGTCATCCGAAGACTCCAATGTATGTAGGGTAAAATTTGATGATCCAAAATCGCAAATAATAGTGTATCACATTAACATCATAAAACAGAAAAATGAAGACAGCAGTCAATTGTCAATAATTGTTGTTCTTGACTCCAGAAAAGCTTTGTCTAATATTTAAATAAATTTCTAATTTATTTTAATATTTATATTCTACATATTCTAATTTATTTTAATACGGAACTGAAAGAAATAGTGATAATGTGAGGGGACCTTCCTTTGCCTTTCACAAAGATAACTTTTAATACGTCTGTATTTAGCAATTTTTGCATTTTCTCCAAACTCCATATGCAAACGAAAATACATTATTATTATTATTATTATTATTATTATTATTATTATTATTATTATTATTATTATTATTATTATTATTATTATTATTATTTAAATCAAGGGATTCCTTTTTAATTGTCAGGTTCTTACTGCTAAATAAATGCATTGTTGATGACATAAAGCTGTTTGTTGTTATACAGGTTTACTAGCATTGATCTTTACTCACTTTCTTTAAATTACTTTAACATTTTCGAAACCACTTCACAATTCTTAAGCAAAAGAAATTCCTTTATCCCAAGTCATGGGTGAATTAACCTTCCATATTCATGACTCCACGTTATCAGTTTTAAACTTGACAATTTTTATCCTCAAGAGAGAAAAAAAGACTTGAAATAATCATATGATTGATGTTTCTTTAGAGACATGATAAACTGCTGTTTATCACGTTATCTTTAATCAGATTGGAATTATTTTGTATGAGATATCGATCTTTGATTATTGTAGATGAGTTGTATTGATTAGATATTTTTTTTGTTAGATTTTATGTTTATCGCCGATAGATTGGATTGTTGTATTTTATATTATGATTTATTGATTTTAGATTTTGAGAGATGAGATGATGATGAGAGGAGATGGGATATTGACTGATGAATTGTAGTGTGGATGATGTATTGATTGATTGATGATTTTGAGAGATGAGATGAGTAGTTATGAGATGATTTTTTCTGTATTTTTGGAGATTATTGTATTTTGATGATGATTATGGATATTATGATTTTGTAGAGAGTATGTATGGTACTATATTTTGAGAGAGGTATTTTTGATGTATGATTTGTATTAGATGTGTATTATGATGTTGATTTTTTTGATGATTTTTTTTTTTTGATTGTTATCGATTGATGAGTATTTTTTTTGGTATTCTTTGTATTTTTGAGATTTTGAGATTGTATGTAGATTGATGAGATTGTATGAGGAGTATGAATGAGTATCAGTATGAGTATGATTTGATGAGATATGAATGTATATATTGATATGAGATTGATTGTATGAATTGAGATGATGAGATGTGAGGAGTTTTTGATGAGATGAGTAGAGAGATATTTAGAGAGATTGTAGAATGTAGATGGTTGAGAGAGAGTAGATGTAAATAATTTTAGAGAGATTAGAGATAGTGTGATTGTATGATTGAGATGATGATTAAGAGAGTACTGATTGATGAGATTATGAGTATTTTTGATATGATTGAGTAGTTTTTGTAGCTATTTGTAGTATTGAGAGATCAATGAGTAGAGATGTAGATGAAGATTAGAATTTTTGAGTTTTAGATTTGATGTTATTGATTTGTAGATGAGATTTAGATTGAGATGATTATTGTAGATGTTGAGCGCAGTCTAGGAGTAGCTTATGGGGGTAAGTGGGAAAAAGGATGGCATGTCCCGATTGTTTTAGGGGCTGTGTCGTTGTCGGGTGGGTTGGTATGTGGTGGATAGAGGTGTAAGAAATTGGGAACATGGTAGAATATATGTGTGGATAGTTACGGCTATTATTAGAACATAGGAGGTTGGGAGATCAGGGGTGGTAATGTGAGGTTGTAGTCATGTAATATATAATCCAATATGGGCCGATAATTAAGTATGCTATGTATTTATGACAATACAATTTTTTTTTTTTGTAGATGTGAACGAATTTAATTTATGATTTATTGATTTTTTTTGAGAGTGATGAGAGAGAGAGAGAGGATTTATGTATTTAGTGATTATTTTATTTTGATTGAGATTTTTTTTGTAATTGAGATTATTGATGATTGTATTTTGTATGTATTGATTTATGTATGTATGATGTATAGATTTTTTTGGATGATTGACTATGTATGATGATTTAGATGATGTATTTTGATTTTTTTTTGATGGTATTTTGATGTATGTGATGATTGGAGAGATTTTTGGTATTTGTATGATTTTTTTTGTTAGTTGATTGTGTAGTATTGATTTGATTTTTTTGATTTTTTATTGTATTGTATTGATTTTTGATTAGATTTCGCTATATATATATTGAGGAGAGAGAGAGAGAGTATCTGTCAGATTATGAGATTTTTGTAGTAGATGATTATTTGAATGAGATATTTTGATGAGAATGTTTGTAGAGTTATTTTGTAGATTTTTTCTGGAGTTATTTGATTTATATGTATTTCTGATATTGATTTTATTTTTTTTGATTTTGTATTGTTTGATTATATTTGTTTAATTATTGTTATTAGTTGTTTATTTTTTTTAGATTTCTTGTTGAATTGATTTTTTACAATTTTATTTGATGTATTTTTGATTTTGATTGTGTAGTTGATTGATTTTTTTGAGAGATGTATTGTTATGATTGTGAGAGAATGATGAGTTTTGATATTGTATGTTATTGAGATTTTTGTATTTTTTTTTTTTTTTGTTTTTTTTTTTGTTGTTTTTTTTTGTTTTTGTTTGTATTTTTTTTTTAAGAGAAGAGAGAGAGTACAGCATTTGATTGATGTAAAAATGATTGAGAGATTTTTTTTTTTTTTTGGATAGTATGATGGTAGATTGTAGGATGAGAAGATGGGGGGTGGCAGAGCGATAATCGTACATGCAAACGGAGCGGGGGTGATGATGAGGTGCATAAGTTAACGTGAATAGCGTCCTGTGTTAAACAACGTGTGCATTATAACGAATGGTCAATTTAAGAGGCACGGCATAAACATGGGTGCTTGTGGCTGTCTCGGCAGAGGATTTTTGAGGAAGGTAAGAAATGAAGAAAGGGGGGGTGCCGGGAATGGAATTATGGCTATAATCTGGGTCGGTGGCTTTTTGTATTGGAGGGGACGTGGGGTAAGATGATACTTGAGGGTTGAGCGGGGGGTGTGGGCTTTGTGCTGTTGTGATGAGACTGACGGGAGTCAGGATGCAAAGGCGGTCACTTGTTGAGTGGCAGGGCTGCTCCCTCTGAAAAAGATTAATGGTTTGTAAAAAGAAGGGGGGGATCTTAAGAACAATAATTTTTTTTTTTTTATGTGTCTCCTAACATGGAGTGTTGGTTCAACAGCGAAATTTATCGCAGAGTACGGAGAAGGAACGGATTGTGGCACCAGGATTTGGCTAAGAAGAAAATGAACGGAAAGAAAGTGCGGGAGAAGATGCGGGGAGGAGGGGGCCTGGGGGGACGGGGGGCAGCACTACGCGAAGTAGAGCAAATCAAGGGAAGCGGGGGCGTGCGTAGTAGGGCAGAGGAGCAAATATAAGACTGAGCCGGGCAAATCAAGTCAGTACTAGTGGCGGAAGAGGTGATAGGGGGGTGAAAGAATATACAGTAGCGGAAAGCAAAAGTTGGTGGAGGTTTTTTTTTTTTTGATGATGATGATAGTAGTATGTTATTCTTTTGAGATGTATTTGATTGATTTGTTTGTAGTATCTCATTAGTAAGTATTGATAAGAGAGGAGAGAGAGATATAGGTAGATGAGATTTTTGTGTATGGTATTTGAGAAGATGATGATTGAGACTTGAGTATGTATGATAGTATGAGATGGAGTTAGAGTATGAGAGAGGTCGGAGCGAGAGGGTTCCAACAGGGAGAAGAAAAATTATATCGATGTCTAGGAGTGGCAATAAGGATAAGGCGATCTAGGAATATGTGATGGTTGACAATGATGGGTGTGACATAGTGAGGTGTGTGCACAAGCGGTAGCGAAATAATATACTCGGTGGAAACGCAGGATTTTTTTTTGTAATGTTATGGGTGGGTGAGGAGTGTAACAGCGGCGAAATAAGAGTGGATGTAGTAAAAGTAGGAGCCACAAGACGCGTACAGGATGCAAGGGTTAGGAAGACTGAGTAAGCAGGCGGCACGGCCGGAAGGTGTATAAGACAAGGGATAATGGACTAAAATCGTTATTAGTGCCGTGCTCTCATTCGCGTTTTTTCTTGTTTTTCTGTCTTTTGTTTTTGTTCGTGTTTCTTCGTTTCGTCGTCGGTTCTGTCTGTCGCTGTCTTTCCTCGCGCGGCCGCGTTTGCTGTCGCGCGCGCGTCTTGCGCGCTGCGCTGTGCGCGCGTCGTCTCTGCGGCGCTGTCGCGTCGCGCGCTGATCTGCGCAGGGTCTGCTTGTCGCGCTGCGCTGCGCTCCTTGCTGGTCGCGCTGACGCTCGGTATGGTTTTTTTTTTTTTTTTTTTTTTTTTTTTTTATTTTTTTTTTTTTTTTCTTTTTTTTTTTTTTTTTTTTTTTTTTTTTTTTGTTTTCTTTCGCGCTGCTGCGCGCGGCGCGCCGTCTCGTCTTCGCGCCGTGCGCTGGGTAAGGAAAAGGGCCGCTACCCAAAAGGTTAGAGTGTCGTGTCATGTGTCCTTGGTCGCCTAGGGCGGGGGGCTGTCGGCGGGGCGTGTTGGTGTAGTAAAGTTTGATAACGGTATGGAAATCAGGTGGCAATATGCGCAATATGACGGGTGGGGAGATTTATATGGAAAAGGAATTGGGGGAGGTTGGAATTAGAAGGGAAGCGAGTAATGATGAGACGGTAGAGGTGAAGCGAGATATGAAAGAACGAGTGTATTATATGCAGTCAGTGTGCTCGGATCTCGACGCCGCAGAGTGTGCGTGGTATAGGAGTTATAGGATGGCTATCCTGGGCTGTCCCAGCTGCCCGATATTTACGGGTTAATGATGTTGAATGTATGAGAGAGATGAGATATTTGATTTAGATGAGATTTGATGTATATGTATGATTTTGTATTAGATTGGATGATGTTGATTTTTTTGATTTTGATTTTTTTTTTTATGAGTGATGTATGAGATGTAGAGATTTGTTTGAGTATGTGATTAGGAGTTTTATGAGAGGATGATAGATTTGATTGAGAGATTGTTGAGAGATTTGATGATTGATTTTGTGTATTTGTGTAATGTATTTGGAGATGAATGATGATTTAATTGTATTGGTTAGGTAGATTATTGATTCTCACAGTTTCTGTCCTGAAATTTCATCCAAAAATGGATTTTGATGTTATGAAGATGTGCGCAATGACATTATTTGCCATCGTGGCTATAACATGGGACCTTCATAATTTTCAAACTTATGGTCTAGGCCCTCTATGATTACATTTCTTTGTTTTGTTTATTTATTTATAATTTTGTTAACTATCGTAAATTCTTTGACTATCTAAACTCAAAAAATGGAAGAGTACGTGAGATAGAAAATAGTGATAGATTCTAGTTGTGTGAGAGAAAAAGAAAGAGGAGTGATATAGTAAGAGAAAGAGTGAAAGTGAAAGAGAAACTGTTAGAGAGTAAGAGAGAGAAAGAGATAGAATGGGAAAAAGAAAGAGAAAAAGAGATAGACAAAGATAGCTTGACATAGAAACAAAAAAAGGAAGAGATAGAGAGAGAAAGAGAGAGAGAGAGAGAGGAGGAGAGAGAGAGAGAGAAGATAGAAGAGAGAGAGAGAGCGAAAGAGAGAGAGAGTATGTATTTTTGATGAAGATTAGAGTGTTTTTGATTTGATTGATTTGTATGATTTTTTTATTATTTTTTGTATTAGATTGTTATGATTTTGATTGTTTGATTTTGTTTGATAATGAGAGATGAGAGAGAGAGAGAGAGAGAGAGAGAGAGTCGGAAAGATAAGATAGAAGAGAGAAGAAGTGAGAGGAAGGAAAGTGAGAGAGAGAGAGAGAAAAAAAGAGAGAGTGATGACACACAGATAAGAGAGATAAGAGATAGAGGAAAAGCGGGGGGCGACCGAACAAAAACGGGAGCAGAACCGAGACGGAAAAGCCGGACAGGACGACCGAGCGAGGAACGGAGGCGGCGGGCCGGAGACAGGGACCAACCGACGAGGGAGGGCGGGGCCGAAAAAAAACCGATACCGAACCTAGAGGGGGGCGGGGCCGGTAAACCGAGGACGGAACGGAGATAGCGGGCGGGAAGGAAAAATAAGGAAGAAGGAGGGAGGGAAGAAAGAAGCAACGCACGCGGAGGAGTAAGGCCGGGCGAGAAGCGGCACATGAAAGAACGCCAAAGACCCGGGAAGGGGGGGGCCGTGAAGTCGACCGACAAAAGAGGGGAAAGAAAGGTGGGAATAACGCACCCGAAGAGGAGGGAACGGGGAACGCAAGGTGTGAGGAGGGCGGACCGGAGCTCTCTATAGGGAGGGGAGGACGACAATAATGAGGAATACTCGGGCCTGCTCTAGAGGCGGTTACACATGGGCACTGAAACGTGCGAATAAAAGCGGGGAAATGGCAGAGGGCGCACAAATTAATAATCCTACTAGCACTCGTCTACAGTCGCTAAGGGGCGAAATAAAGGCGGGGGGTGCGGAAGGATGATAGTAAGGGGGGGGGGGAAAGGGCCAAGAAGAGTGTGTGTTTAGGCCAAATGAGAAGCGGTTTATTTTGTTGTTGTTTGTATTTGTGTTATGAGTAGATTTGATGATTTTTGTTTTGATATTTTGTGTATCGTAGTAGTATTAATTTTTGATTGAATTTGATTTTTATGAATTGTATGATTGAGATTTTTTTTTTAGATTGATGATTGTTTTTGTGATGAGTGTTTTTAGACGGTATTTGATTTGAGAGGAATTTGTGGGGATTAAAAATGAGTATTTTTGATGACGGTATTTGATTGTCGTTTGCGAATGTTATTTTTTTTTTGAGAGACAGTGATGAATATTTGTTTTTTTATGAGTGTTTATGTGAGATGATTTTTTTTATTGATTTTTTGATATAGATTTGTTATTGATGTAGATTTGATTTTTTGATTTTTTGATTTGAGAGATATTGATTTTGTTTTTTTTATTTTTTTTGATTGTAGGAAATCGTTTTATTTTTTATAAGTTGTTTTTGAGGATTATGTAGTTTTTCCTAAAAGACTCTTTTCAATCAATATTTTAATATTGTAAAATTAAATAAAAATTTGGTAATTCGTTCTTTTTTGTTTTTTTTTGATGATTTTTTGATTTTTTTTTTTTATGTTGATGATGTTTATTGTATTGTAGATGTATGATTTTTTTATTGTAGAGACTGTAAGAAGTTTTGTAATGATGTTATTTTTGATATGAGTGACACTTTAGATATTTTTTTCGATTTTATCGATATTTTTTTTTGATTTTTGATGATTTTTTTTTATTTTGAGACGTATGAGTAGATGTTGTATGAACTTTTGTATGAGTTGTATGTTATATGAATTAAATGATGAGAAGAGGAGAGAGATTTTTTTGTTTTTTGACATTATTTGGTATTTTTGAGTATTTTTTTTACATATCTAGAAGAGATGATTTTTTTTGTGATTTATGATGTATTTGAAGATATCGCCCTGTTTTTGAATATTTGTATTTTTTTTTGAGAGAGAGAGAGATGATTTATGAGTATGTATTTGATGATTTTTTGAGTATGTATGATTTATGATTGTATTGATTTTTCGTGTATGATTTGATTTTGAGAGATAGATGTGGCTGAGATAGATAGATTTTGAATTGAGAGTATTTTTTTTTTTTTTTATGATGTATTTAAGTGATGATTTAGATTTTGTATTGAGAGTATTTGAGATTGATTTTCTTGATTTGTTTTTTTTGAGAGTAGAAAGAATTGTAAGGTTAGTAGTATTGTTCTTTTAAGCTCATATTTCTTACACAAATTTTAACTTAAAATGTGATGGCAAACAAAGACAAATTATTTATGATGATGAGTAGAGTATGTTTTTTTTTGTTGTATTGTATGTGATTAGGGAGGATGTTAGATTGATGGAGATTGAGATTTTTTATGGATGTTGAGGAGAGCTGAGAGCTGTAGATGTGATGGAGGCGAGGAGCGATTGTAGATGGGCGAGATATGCGATGTACGCGATGAGAGTAGCTTTTGGTATTTGCGAAGTTAGGAGTTTCTGAGATGAGTCTGATAATGCTGTATAGTTGGTCATGTTATCAAATACGGACCGTGGTAGTCCGAGTATGATTTTGAAGATTTGATTTTTTGAGTTTATAGAGTTTATTTATTTTTTTTTTGATGTATTTGTTATTTTTTTGTATTGATTTTTTTGTTATTTGAAGAGATTGTGTAGATGATTGTATTGATGTTTGATTTTTGTAGATCGATGTTTTTTTTTTATGAGATGACTTTAGATGAGATCTTGAATTGAATTTGAGATAGTATGTAGACTTGAGAATTGTTAGTGTAGAGTAGTGCGATGATGACGATGAGATGAGATTCTTTTGATGATTTTTTTTTTTGATAAATTAGTAGATTTTTTGAGATTTTTTTTTTTTTTTTTGCTCGATTTTTCGTTATGTGGGGTTCTGTCCAGTTTCGGCATGACATGATTTTGTTAGATTGTATGATTTTTTGTTAAGAAATATGATGAGAGGGAGAGAGAGATGATGACTGATGAGATGAGATGACGATGATTTGAGAGATTTATTTGTAGTATGAATTTTTTTTTTTTTTTTGATTGAGAATGAGAGTATGGAGTATTTGATTTTGAGAGATGTATCAGATTTTGATGATATTGATGAGATTGATTCGAGAGAGGAAGTTTTTTCTTTTTGATGAGAGTTATAGTGATTGTACGTAGTTTGATTTGGAAAGTCTGTTGATGATTTTGTGATGTTTTTTTTGTAGATTTTTTTTTCGTGTTGGAGTTGATTTTTTTTTGTTGTATTATGGTAAGGTATTATTTTTATTAGTAGTAGTTTCTTTGAGTATTATTTGAGTATGTAAGATGTTAATTGATTGTAGAATTTATTTGTATTGAGATTTTGATCTTTTATGATGTATATTTTTTAGTTGAAGTTGAAGAAATTTTGATGAAAGATGTATGATTTATTGTAGACAGTGTTTTATTTGATATTTTTTATGGCATTTTGTGAGTGATGAGTTTGTGATTCTGATTTTTATTGAGATTATGTGGATATTAGGTATTTTGGTGATTGTGTGATGTATTTGATGTAGTATTGAGATGAGGGGTAGAGGGAGAGATGATTTTTGATTGAGATTGATTTTTGTATGATTTGGATTTGATTTTGTAGATTTTGAATGTAGATTTGATTATTGATGATTTTTGATATTTATGTATTATTTTCGTATAAATAGTGTTCCGATTTTTTCTTTAGATTGATGATGGTTATTGTGAGAGAGAAGAGAGGAGAGAGAAAGATAGGAGGAGATAGAGAGGAGAGAGAGAGAGAGAGAGAGAGAGAGAGAGAGAGAGAGAGAGGAGAGAGAGAGAGGTGAGGAGAGAGAGAGAGAGAGAAAGAGAGAGAGAGAGAGAGAGAGAGAGAGAATGTTTATGATTTTATATTTAGTGATGTATTTTCTTAGTGCTGTTATGTAGAGTTTGGTGCCTCTTTTTTGATTTTGATGTATGTATTGAGATATTTGAGATCTTGATTTTTGTAGATGAGATAATGAGTTGATGGAGAGAGATCTGAAGTATGATTGATGTAATGAGAGTTTGTATTTTGTAGTATGATGATTGATTTTGTTGTATTTGATGAGAGAAGAGGAGAGAGAGATGGTATGATTTGATGAGTTATGAGAGATTTGTTTTAGTAGGTTTGAGAGATGTAGATTGATTTCTGAGGGATTTGTTGATTTTTAAGATGAGTAGGAGATGTATGATGACTGAGATGTTTGTGATGAGTATGTATTGATGAGAGGATGAGATGGATATTGAGATGAGGTATTAGATGATGATTTAGAGAGAGGGGGAGTAGAGAAGATTTTATTTTTTTTTGTTTTTTGTATGAAGAATTTTTTTTATTGAGTATTTGCATCTTGTAGATATTTTTTTTTGATTATTTTTGAAAGCAGTTAGAGATTCGATATCTATTTTGTATTTGAGATTGATTTTTTGATGTATGTATTTGATTTTTTTGTTATTGTTTAGAGTGACGAATTTAAAGATTAATTTGAGATAGTATTGTACTAAGTAGATTTATTTTTTTTGTTATTTGAGAGATTTGAGATGATGTTTGAGGAGATGGATTTTTTTTTTTGAGACGAATTTGAGAGAGATTTGATTATGAGAATATGATTTTTTGATAAGAGATTTTTTTTTGAGACAAGATTGAGATGAATAGATTTGATCTGAATTGATTTGAAGAGTATGATTTGAGATAGTATGATTTTTGATGTAGAGCATTTTTGTATTGAGAGAGAGAGAGAGGAGAGAGAGAGAGAGAGAGTAGAGGAGTACAGTATGAGAGAGATTATTTTTTTTGATTGAGAGATTTGTATTATTTTGAGTATGAGTAGTATGTTTTTTGTATGATTTTTTTTGTTTTTATTTTTTATTTTTGTGAGAGAGAGAAGAGAGGATAGAGAGAGAGGGAGAGATTTGAGTAGAGAGAGAGAGAGAGAGATGACCGAATATGTTACGAATGATGAGTGAGAGAGAGAAGAGAGAGAGAGAGATGATTGAGAGATGAGAGATGCAGATGGAGAGAGAGGGGAGAGTATATTGTCAACTGGAGAGAGGAGAGAGAGAGAGAATTGAGGAGATGAGAGAGAGGAGAGAGTATGAGAGAGAGAGAGAGATGAAGAGAGTGATGAGAGAGAGAGATTAGATGATTAGAGATTAGCGGACAGTGTGAAGAGAATGAGAGAGAGAGATGAGAGAGAGAGAGAGGAGAGAGAGTGTTAGATGAGAGAGATTGTATCGGATTTTTGTAGATTGTATTGTATTTTGTTTGATGTTTTGAGAATCTCGGAGAGCAGGATTTGTAGAGCAGAGAGAGAGAGAGGAGAGGGAGAGAGAGAGAGAGAAGAGAGAGATGAGAGATTTGATAATGAAATGAAGCAGGAGAAGAGAGAGAAGAGAGAGAGAGAGAGCAGTGAGAAGAGGAGAGAGAGAGATGAGAGAGAGGAGGAGAGAGAAGGCGAGAGATGGCGCGCAGGCAAAAGAGGACACGGGGAAGAGGCCGGGCGCCAAAAACCCGGCGTAAGTTGGGTAAGGGGGCACGAGAAGGGGTGAAAGGGGAGAAGGACCAGGAAAAAGAAGGGAAGAAAGTAGAAACGAGGGAACTCTGGAGCTGGGCGGCCGGGCCGGGGATCGCCGGGGCCGCCGGCTGGGGAGGACCAAGCTCGCCTGGGAGAGCACGGGAAGGAGCCGCGTGCGAGATCGGGGGGCTCACCGCATGGCGGAGCGCCAGCCGGCTGCGGGCGAGGGGGCGAGAGCCTGGCAGCAGGGAGCCGCTGGCAGGAGGGTTAGATGAAAGGGGATGAAAAGGGGATGGAAAGGAGAGGGAAAGGGGAGGAAAGGGTAGGGAAAGGGAGAGAAAGGTGAGGAAAGTGGAGAGAAAGGGGAGGGAAGGGAGAGAGAGGAAAGAAAGGGAGAGAAAGGGAGAGAAAGTGAGGAAGAAAGGAGGAAAGGAGAGAATAAATGAGAGGAAAGAGAGAGAGAAAGGAGAGAAGGGGAGAGAAAGTGGAGAGAAAGGTGAGAGAAACGGGAGAGAGGGGAAAGATAAAGGGGAGGAAAGGGGAGAGAAAGGGAAGGGAAAGGGGAGAAAAAGTGATATAGAGAAAGGGGGAGGGGAAAGGTATAGAAGGGGAGGGAAAGGCATTGTAGGGTATGAGGGGAAAGGATATTGAGGAGGGAAAGGGATGAAGGGGAGTGAAAGGCATAGAAATGGGGAGAGAAAGGGGAGAGAAAGGTGATATAAAGGGGAGAGAAAGGGGACGGAAAAGGGAGAGGGAAAGGGGAGAGTAAAGGGTGAAGAGAAGGGGAGAGAAAAGAGGAAAGAAAGGAGAGGAAGGGAGAGAAGGGGGAGTAGAAAGGGATAGAAAGGAAGAAAGGGGAGAAAACGATCGAAAGGGGAGAAGGAAAGTCATATTGAAGGTGTGAGGGGAAGGGGAAGAGTAAAGGGGAGGGAAGGGAGGGAATAGGGGAGAAAGGGAGGGAAAGGGAAGCAAAGTGGGAGTGGAAAGGGTAGGGAAAGGGAGGAAGGGAGGGGAAAGTGGAGGGAAAGGGATGGAAAGGGAGAGAACAGGAGAGATAAGGGAGAGTAATAGGGTGAGGGAAGGGAGAGAAAGGTGGAGGGAAAGGGGGGGAAAGGTGAGGGAAAGGGGATGGAAAGGGAGGAAGGGGAGAGAAAGGGGAGGAAGGGGAGAGAAAGGGAGAGGAAAGGGGAGAGAAAGGGGAGAAAAGGGAGAGAAAGGGGAGAGAAAGGGGAAGTAGCAAAGGTAAGGTTGACAAGAGAAGAAACGGAGGGAAAGGGATGAGAAAGGGAGGAAGGGGAGGAGAAAGGGGAGAGGTAAAGGGGAGGGAAAGGACGACGGATCGTCGATACTCCTTTGAAGGGGAGAGAAAGGGGAAGGTTCAAGGGGGAAGGGGGGGTTCCTGGGGGTGAAAAGAATCTCTCTGGGAAGAAGAGAAAGGGAGGAAAGGGAGGGAAAGGGGAGAGAAAGCTGGGAAGAGAAAGGGGAGAGGAAAGGGTGAGAGAAGGGGGGGGAGAAATGGGGAGGAGAAAGGTGGAGGGAAAGGTGAGGAATAGGGGAGAGGAAGGGGAGGGAAAGGGGAAGGAGAGGGGGAGGGGAAAGGGGAGGGAAAGGGAGGGAATTGGTCTGTCCTCTTAAGATGAAACAGCTCGAAAGGGAGAGAAAGGTTGGAGAGAGAGAGAGAGAAAGGTGTGAGGGAAAGGGGAGGGGAAAGGAGAGAAAGGGTGAGTAGAAAGGGGAAGAAAGGGGAGAGATAAGGGGGCGAGATATAGGGGATGGGAAAGGGGAAGTGGAAAGGGAGAGAAAACCGGGAGATTATGGGAGGTAAAAGGGTAGGGTAAATGTGGTGTATGAGAAAGGGTAGATGAATATGGGGAGAGAAAGGGGAGTGGAATATGGTGGATGAGTGAAAGTGTACTGCCAAGTTTAAAATGGCTCACAAAACACACAAAGATTAGCGCGTCGCGGGGTCCGCCGCCGCCGGGTGGGGGGGGAGAGAGAGGATGTAATTATGTTGAAGAAACGGTGAGAGAAATCAGATTGAGGGAGAAACGGGATGAGAACGGGATATAGAATACGGGAGAGAAACGGATTTGGAGATGTAAACGTGATTGAGAGAACTGGACAGAATCACTTGACTTATGATAAACGGGAGTAAAAGGGGGAGTGAGAAACGGAATATTGAAATCTGGAAAGGGAAACTGGGAGAGAAACGTGTGAGTAGATAACGGGATGGTAGCGGGGATGAGAAACGGTTGATGAAAACGATCATTAAACGGGACAGAAACGGGACAGAAAGGGTTTGTATATGAAACGGATTGGAGAGAAAACTGGACAGATAACGGGAGAGAAACGGGACAGATATACGGACTAGAAACGGGACAGAAATCGGTGGTACATAACGGGGCGGTGAAACGGGACAGAATACGGATGTGGAGAAAACTGGGACAGAAACGGGACAGTATATAGGTTAGAGGAAACGGTATGAGACAAAAAGTGAGAGAAACGGTGTAGAGAAAACGGTTTTTGAGATGAAAAGGGAAGAGAAACGTGACAGGAAACGGACAGTAAATGCGGGAGAAAAAGGGGAGATGAAACGGTGATTTAAGGAAACGGCGAAAAGAAACGTGGAGGAGAAACGGGATGTATGTATATACGGGAGGAAACGCCGAGAGAAACGGGAGAGAAATGGGACAGGTAAACGTGGACAGGTTATATACGGGACAAAACGTGTTTGAGAGAAACGGGAGAGAAAACGTGGACATAAGGTGAGAGAATCTCTTTGGTGATCAGAACTGGGTATGAGAACGTTGACAGAACCGGGAGGGATAACGTGGAGGGAATATCGTGTGAGTAGAAACTTGTTGAGAGAAACGGGAGGAAAACGGGAGAGAAACGGGCAGAACGGGAGAGAAACGGGCAGGAAATCGGGAGAGAATACGGTGACTGAAACGGGACAGGAAACGGGACGGGAAACGGGACGGAAACTCAGAGTGTAGAGAAACGAACAGAAAACGTGTGTGAGTGAAACGGGAGAGAAACGGGAGAGAAACGGGACAGAAACGGGAACAGAAAGGGACAGAAAACGGACAGGGAAACTGGGAAAGAAACGGGACAGGATAACGGGGCGGAACGGGAACCAGAACGGGAGAGAAACGGTGACAGAAACGGGACAGAAACGGTGAGGAGAAACGGAGAGAAACGGGAGAAAACGGGAGAGAACGGGAGAGAAACGGGAGAGAAACGGGAGAAACGTAGAGAAACGGGAGAGAAACAGGGAGAGAAACGGAAGATAAACGGGAGAGAAGCGGGAGAGAAACTGGAGAGAAATACGGAGAGGAAAGGGAGAGAAAGGGGACGGAAACGGTGAGAGAAAAGGGTAGATAGAAACGGGAGAGAAACGTGTGAGATGGTAAACGGGTAAGAGAAACTGGAGATGAAACGGGTACATGAACGGGACAGAAGAAACGGGAGAGAATACGGGAGAGGAAACGGTACAGAAAAACGGTGGAGAAACGGGACAGAAACGGTGAGAGAACGGGGAGAAAACGGGACAGAAACGGTGAGAGAATACGGGACAAAAAACGGGTGAGGGAAACGGAGAGAAGGGAGAGAAACGGGAAGAAACTGGGATGAGAAACGGGAGAGAAACGGGAGAGAAATCTGGGACAGAAATGGATGAGAAGAAACGGGACAGAAACGGGGAGGTAAACGGGAAGAGGAAACTGTGAGAGAAACGGGAGAGGACACGGGAGTAGATACGGTGATCAGTAAACGGTGATGAGTAAACTGGGTACAGAAACGGTGAGATAAATCGGGACAGAAACTGTGACAGAAACGGGACAGAACGGGACAGAAATCGGGAAGAACGGTTTGATGAGTAACGATAGGAAGAGAGTCCTTAGAGTGAAGTGAGGAAGGAGGAAAAAGCGAAAGAAGCCGGTTAGTGGAGAGCAAAAAAGGGAGGGACCAAAAGGACCAAGAGTCCGAGGAGCAAGCACGGGGCGCGGACAAGGATAAGGGACAGGAATCTACCAAGTCTATGGAGGAAGGCGAGAGCAAGGAATAGGCAAGAACGAGTAAGGGACAGCCGGGAGAGGCCGCTGACCGGAGGGGGAAGGGGAATGTGAGACAAGAGTGAATGAACCGCGCGGGGCCAAATAGGAAAATAGGCAAGAAGATGGGGTGGTGGAGAACGAAGAGGCTACAGGGAAGAGGGGAAGGAGAGAAAGAGAGAGAATTCGCGCGCGCGCGCATCGCGGGTCGCGCGCTCGCGCTCCGGTGCGCGGCGCGCGCGCGCTGCGCGCTGCTCTGCGGGCGCCGGCGCTCGCGCGCGCGCGCACGCAAGCGCGTGCTGTCGCACGCTGACGGAATCTCGCGCGCGTCGCGCGCGCTGGGCGCGCGCGCCGCGCGCGCGCGCGCGACGCGCGCGCTTGCGTCTGCTGTCGTCGCGTGCATGCTGGCCGCTCGCCCGGCGGCGACCCGGCGCGCGGCGCTGTCGCGTCGTGTCGCGCCGCGCGCCGCGCGGCGCGCGCGCGCGCGTGTCCGCGCGCGCTGCCCGCGCGATGCGCCCTCGCGCGCGGTCGCGGCGCTGTTTCGTTCTGTTGTTCTTTGCTTTGTTCTGTCGTGTCTGTCTTCGTCCTGCTTGTTGCTTTGTCTTTTTTTTTTGTTTCTTGCTTGTTCTTTCGCGCTGCTTTTTGCTTGCTGTCTTCTTTTTTCGGCGCGCGCGCTGCGCGTCTGCTGTCGCGCGCGGCGCTGAGAGAGAGGTATGAGAGAGAGAGATGATGAGATGAAGATAGATGGAGTAGAGTATGGATGATTGAGATAGATGATGAGAGAGATTGATATGATTGGGAGATAGAGACGGGATATGATGATGAGATCGAAGATGTATTGAGTATGAGAGATGAGATTAGATTTTTCAGAGAGAGAAGATGAGAGAGAGAGAGATGTAGTTGATGATTTTGATATTGATTGTAGATTGATTTTGTAGAGAGAGTGGAGAGAGATTGATGAGAGTAGATATGAGATGAGATGATTTGAGTGAGAGAGATTTTTGATAGAATTTTTTGATGAGATGAGAGAGAGATTGGATTGATGAGATTTAGAGTAGTTTGGAGATGAGATGAGAGAGAGATCGAGAGTAGAGAAGATTATATTAGAGTATGATGATGAGTAGATTGAGAGATGAGAGAGAGAGAAGAGAGATGGAGAGAGAAGATCCTTAGGGTATTCGATACAGAGATGAGAGATGAGATGAGAGGATGAGATAGATGGATGAGAGATAGAGAGATGAGAGAGAAGAGAGAGGGACAGAAGAGGATGAGAGAGAGAGACTGAGAGAGAGAGAGAGAGTATTGAGAGAGATGATGAGAGAGATGAGTAGAATGAGGAAATTAAATCTTGCCGTTATGAGAGATGAGATGAGAGGATGATGAGATGATAGAGAGAGATGAGATTGTAGTAGAGGGATCCTCTGCATGAGAGAGGTTGTTTTTAGATTATTGGAGAGATTGAGAGAGAGAGAGAGACATCAAGATAAATTTTGAGATGAGAGAGAGAGAGAGAGAAGAGGAGAGAGAGGAAACGAGATATGAGAAGAGATGGAGATGAGAAGAGAGAAGATAGAGAGAGAGCTGGAGTAATGAAGAGATGAGAGATGAGTGATGATAGATAGGTGAGAGATGAGATGAGGAGAGAGAGAGATCGAGATGTAGATAGACGAGAGATAAGAGAGAGAGAGAGAGAGAGAGTGTTTTGATTGATTATTGAGAGAGAGAAGTTGACAGAGACCAAGATGAGAGATTTGAGATTGATTGAGAGATTGATGAGAGATGAGGATTTGATAGCAGATGGAGAGAGAGAGAGAGATGAGATGAGAGAGAGAATAGAGAGAGTGAGAGAGAGAGAATGTGAGTGAGAGAGAGATATATGAGATTAGATGAGATGAGAGAGAGAGATGAGAGAAGAGAGAGAGAGAGAGTATTTTTGAGAGAGAGAGAGAGAGGAAGGCATGAGAAGAGAAAGAGAGAAGTAGAGAGAGAGAGAGAGAGGAGAGAGTATGAAGAGAGAGAGATGATGAGAGAGAGATAAATTTTTTTTGTCATGATTTTTTTTTTTTGTATTGTATTTTGTTTATTTTTTGTATTGGATGTGTATTTTTTTGTCTTGTATTTTGTTGTATTTTTGTATTGTAGGGTTGTATTTTAGATGTATGTATTTTTTTAGAGAGAGAGATAGGGAGAGAGAGAGATGAGAGAGATTTATGGAGGGAGAGAGAATTTGAGAGATATAGATAGAGATAGAGGAAGATGAGAGATAACAGAAATTGAAAGAGAGAGAGTAAGAGAAATAGATGGAGAGAGATTGAGAGAGAAAAAAAGGGATAGAGAGAGATTACGTAAGAGAAATAGAGAGAGAGAGGGCGAGACGGAAGGGCGGGCGTGACCGGCGAGGGACGTAGATGAGCGAGAATGAAGAGCGGAGACGAGAGCAGCGAGAGCGATGAGCGAGAGCGAGCGAACGACAGCAAGAGAGAGCGAGAGCTGAGACGAAGATAGAGAGAGAGAGAGAGAGAGAGATGAGAGAGAAGAAGATGAGAGGAGAGAGAGAGATAGAGATGAGAGAGAAGATAGAGAGATAGAGAGATAGAGAAGAGAGATAGAGATGAGAGAGAGAGATGAGATGAGAGAGAGAGAGAGAGAGAGAGAGAAAGAGAGAGAGAATAGAAAAGAGAGAGAGAAAAGACAGAGAGATAGATAGATAGAGAGAGAGAGAGAGAAAGAGAAAGATTAGGAGAGATATTGAGATAGAGTGAGAGAGTGGAGAAATAAAGATTTGAAAGAGAGAGATTTGTAGAGAGATGTATGAGAGATGAGAGATGATTCGAGAGATTAGAGAGAAGATCTGAGGATGATGTAGAGAGAGAATGTGTAGATGAGTAGATTGTAGAGAGAATTGAGAGAGAGATAGATGAGAGAGATTATGGAGAGATATCTGAGTATGAGAGATGTATGTAGATTAGTTATTATGAGAGAGATGATCTTGAGAGATTTGATTGACTGAGGTTGAGAACCACTGATATAGAGAGAGAGAGAGAGAGAGAGAGTGAGAGCTGAAATTGATGAGATGAGTGTAGTAGTAGAGAGAGAGAGATAGAGAGAGAGAGAAGATGAAGAGAGAGAGAGAGAGGAGAGGAGGATGATGTATTGAGATTATTGATTGATGAGAGAGAATAGCTAGGGGGGGAAGAAAAATGAGGATGGGGATAGTGCAATCAAAACAAAATGATAGAGATCGTAGAAGGGACGAAACAACAGAAGGGGAGACCCGGGAGCGGGAGTCTTTTCTTTTGTTTCTCTGTTTTGTTATTATTTATTTATTATTATCCTTATTTCTATGGGGGTGGGGTGGAGGATGCAAGGGGATGGGGTTTGGGGGCGAAGGGGGGAAAGGGGTAGAAGAGGAGTGTAAATGGGGTGATGGGGGAGGGGTAGGACGAAAACTGAAGAGAGGGGCTTGCATGGGAGTCTAAGTATAGAAGAAGGTGCTCTGGGCAAAAGGGTAATTCAAGAATTAGAGCGTGGAGTGGTGTGTAATATACAGGGCGGGAAGTGGGAGATGGTTGTCGAAAGAAGGAAACATACAGTCGTACCCGTGGATGGGGTCTGGTTGAGGGTAGGAAAGGTATGAGCAATGATAGGAGCCTAGAAGGCGGAAGTGGGAGTAGGTGAGGTAAACGGATAGAGGTATGTTGAACGGGGGACGTGTATAAGACTATGAGACGAGAAAGGGACGGCTGAGGAGGGACGGTCATATCGATCAACCAGCGAGGGTTGAGGGCTGTAGGGTGGGCGTGCAATATCGACAAGCTCTATCTTGAGGGGATGGTTGGAATGGGCTGACTTGGCTAACTGACGGATGCCGGCCAGATTAGATGTGGTTGGTTATCGGGACGGGCGGGGAAATGGCGATTGGGGATCGAGGAAATTGGGTGGGGAGGGTCACACATCCAGTATGTGGCTATTGTAATCGAGAGTATTGATGAGAGATTTTTATTGAGAGAGATTGTTAAGTATGAGAGAGATGAGAGAAGAGTATGAGAGAGATGAGATTTATTGATGTATTGAGTTGAGATGAGATGATGATGGAAGTATGAGAGAGAGGAGCTGATGAGAATTGATTTTGAGATTGTTATTTGATATTGATGAGATTGATGATTGAGATTGTATGATGAGATGAATTTATGATTGAGAGAGATGAATGTATTGAGATGTATCCGATTATTGTATCGATTGAAAGATGATATTGAGAGTATGAGTCGGCGAGTTTTTGTAGAGATAGATAGATTTGAGAGATGATGAGGATGATAGATGATTGATGAGCATGATATTGAGATGAGATTGAGAGATGAGATTTAGAGAGATGATAAGATAGTTATGATTGAGAGATGATTGTGATTCGAGATTGAGAGAGATTTGGAGAATGATTTAGACGATTGTAGGAGGATAGAGAGAGAGAGAGATAGAAGAGAGAGGAGAGAGATGAGAGGAGAGATGAGAGATAGAGAGAGAGCGAGAGCGAGAGAGATCTAGATTTCTGATGAGTTAGGATGGCGAGAGAGCGAAAGCTGAATTAGTGGCAGACAGAAACGGTAAGGACCTTATGAATGAGAGAGAGATGAGAGATGTATGATGATGAGAGAGATGAGATTGAAGTGAGAGAGAGAGAGATGTAGAGCTAGAGAGATGAGTAGAGATGATTGACCATTCTTTTTGAGATGATGAGATGATTTTTGTATTTTAGATGTAGTTATTTCATTTCATTATAATAATATAGGTAGAGATGAGAGAGAGAGAGAAGAGAGATAGAGAAGAGAGGAGAATGAGAGATATGAGATGAGAGAGAGAGAGAGATAGAGATGATGTAAATAGAGAGATAAAGAAGAGATGAAAAAAAAAGAGATATGAGGGACGGTTCGGAGGGGCAGGAGGGTTGAGGGCCGCCGAGAGAAGGACAGAACGCGTGAAGGATGTATGGAGCAGAGATGAGGACTCGGTGGGGACGGTCGGCGGAGAGCGAGTTACATTGGAGACGGAGAAGGGAACGAGCGGGAAAGCGAGAGTGGAAACAGAAAAAAAAGGACGTGGAATTGCGCTACAAAACAGATGGGAGAGGGGAAAAAGGGGGCACGAACGGTGAAAAGTAGTCGAAACAGTAGCAAAGAGGAAAAACGAAGGTAGACAGGACGGGAAGACCGCGCCGGGGGGGGGAGCAGGACGGATCCGAGGAAAGGATATGATGAGAGAGAGAGAGAGGGAGAGATGAGATGATTGAGAGAGTATGAACAGCTTTTGTCTCAGCGACGAGAGAGTGAGAGAGAGAGAGAGAGAGAGAGAGAGACGAGAGACGAGAGAGAGGAGAGAGAGAGGAGAGAGGAGAGAGAGATTGATAGAGAGGAGAGGAGAGAGAGAAGATTGGAGATGAGAGAGAGAGGCAGGGAGTGGGGCAAAGGAAAGATGGGAGGAGATAAGGCAGGAAAGGGAGACTGAGGCGGGAGGAAGGAAAGGGAAAGCAGGGAAGTAGTAGGGGGAGATAGGGATGAGACAAGTCGAGGGGGAGAAAGGGGCCGAGAATGAAAACCATGATGAGAATGGTCGGGACAAGGATGTGGGTGTAGTGAGGCAGGAAGAGGGGGAAAAGAGGGGGAAGAAGTAAGAAGGGAACAAGAAAAAGGGGAAAGGACGGGGGAAAGAAGAATAATGGGGGCTTGAGCAGGGGAGGAAGAGATGACACCGAAAGAGGAGGGCGAGAGAGAGATTGAGAGACGTATGAGAGGAGAGATGACGAGAATGAGATGATGGATGAGAGAGTAGAGAAGAAGGAGAATAGATAGAGAGGAAGAGAGAGATTGAGAGAAGGATTTGGGAGGAAGAGAGGGGAAATCGGTGGAGGGCTTCAGGGGATGGGAAGTGTATCAAAAGAGGAAAGAGGGAAGCATTATTGTTGAGCGAGGGAATGAAATTCATAAGAGAGTCCACGATGGAAAAAGAGACCGAAGATATAAAGAGGAACGGGCGGGAGCGCGGCGCGGGGGCGGCAAAAAAAGGTCAAAGGAAAAAAGAAGAGAGAGGCGAAAGAAGGGATGGCCGGGACGGGGAGTGAGTAGAAAAAGAAAGGGGAAACGACGGCCGGAGAAGGAAGAGGCGGGGGCGATGGGAAAAGAAGGGTGGGGGCAGGTAGGGGAGAGGGGTCCCAAAAGGCGGGAGGAACGGAGGGTGACGGGGAAGAACGGACAAAGAAGGGAAAGCAGGGAAGATAAGGAGGCGAGTCCGGAGAGACAGAAAGAAAAAAAAACAACAGAGAAACAGAGAAAAGGAGCTAGGAAATATAAAAGTCACAAGATAAAGAGCAACAGAAAAGGGAGAAGGGCGGCAAGGAAAAAAAAAGGTAGGGAGGGCGTGCAGTGGCAAAGAGAAGCGGAGGAGAATAAGACTAAACGGGTGGGAAAGGGAAGAGGGAGGCCGGCGGGGGAAGGGGGAAAAGGAGAGGGAAGGTAGGGAAAGAGCGCACACGAGCAGGGGGGAGGGAGGAGGTCGTGAAAAAACAAAAGAGGAGAGAGAGAGAGAGAGAGAGAGAGAGAGAGATGAGATAGAGAGTAGCAGAAGAGAGAGAGAGTATGTGAGAGAGACATTCGAGAGAGAGAGTGAGAGAATGAAAATCTGATGAGAGAGAGAGAGAGAGAAGTGAGATGGTTGAGGATGAGATGAGATTGAGATGAGTAGATGAGATGAGAGAGGATTTTTGTATTATGTAGAGAGAGATGAGATAGAGAGAGAGAAGAGAGAATGACGAATGAGATGATGATCGAGAGGGTAGCGATGCGAGAGAATGTAGAGAGATAATTCAGAGAGAGAGAGGAGAGAGAGGAAGAGGAGAGAGAGACGAGAGAGAGAGGAGAGAGAGATATGAGAGAGAGAGAGGAGAAAGCGAGATTGAGAGGGAGAGGAGATGAGAGGAGAGAGAGAGAGATGATGATGGAGTAGATGTAGAATGATGATGATTGTATTGAGAGTAGTATTGAGGAGAGAGAGAGATTCGAGCAGAGAGGGTGGATGAGAGGGCGAGGGGCCGAAAGGGGGGGGAGGAGATTAGAAGTAAAAACCAAGGCGCAACTAGAAGTGTGGGAGTGGGATAGGAAGTAAAACTGGGGCGTGAAAAGGGTGCACTGGAGGGAAAGCCGGAAACGAAAACAGCAACAAGCAAGCAAAAGAGAGGGAGGAAACGGGGGCCAAAGTAACAAGGAGCAGGAGGTGCGAGAATGAGAGAGATAAGTATGATATGAGAGAATGATTGAGAGATGAATGAGAGATGATTGAGATTGAGAGATGATGAGAGAGATAGAGAAGAGATGAGAGAGATTTGAGTAGATGATTTGAGAGATGAGGTAGGATGATGTATGAGGAGAAATTGAGAGAGAGAGAGATGAGAGGTGGAGAGAAAAGAGAAATGATAGATGAGGAGAGAGAGAGAGAGAGGAGATTTGAGAGTAGAGAGAGAGAGAGAGTATGATAGAGTAGAGAGAGAGAGAAGAGAGAGAGAGAGGGGATTGAGAGAGATGAGAGGAGAGAGAGAGAGAGAGAGAGATCGATATTTTGAGATGAATAGAGAGAGTGAAGAAGAGTATGAGAGAGAGAGAGTGGAAATGAATGTGTGAGAGAACGAGAGAGAGAGAGAGAGAGAGAAGAGAGATGAGAGAGAGAGGATGATGAGAAAAATTAGTAAAGATGAGAAAGAGAGAGAAGAGAGAGAGATGTGAGAGCGATAGATGAGAGAGAGATGAGAGAGAGAAGAGAGCGAGAGAGAGAGATAGAGATTTGACATGTTTGTCATTTTTTAAGATGATGAGAGTATTGAGAGAGAATGTATTGATTTTTTTGATATTTTTGTATGATAGTAAGTATGAGTTTCTTTGAGAGGAGAGATGAGTTTTGACTGATATGTAGATTTTGATTTTGATGAGGGAAACAGTTACCTTGATCGTCAAAAGACCGTCTGGAATGAGAGGAGAGAGAGAGACGAGATAGCAGAAGGGATAGATTGAAATGACCGTGCCCCTTAGGGACACGAAGCAGTAAGTATCAGTGTACGATTATCATCATTATTCTTATCATAGGACGTATTTGTCATTATAGTAGCCATTTCAGTTAAAAATTGATTTTTTTTTGTAAAAAAAAAACAACTAAAAACTCTAAAATATGGAGAGAGAGAGAGAGAAGACAAGAGAGGGAGAGACGAGAGAGAGAAGAGAAGAGAGAGAGAGAACCCAGAACAGTGTCCAGTGAGACGAGACGAGAGCAGATGAGAGAGATTGAGAGAGAAAGCAAAAAATTGTTAAAAAAACTTAAAGGGAATTTTTCGAAACAAGAGTCAAAACCTCAAAGGAATCTCAGCTCCACAGATCTTCAGATAAATTGAAGTAAGACATCAACTAGCATGAGCTGGTCTTACCTACTACCAAACAACCATCAACTAATATGCCTTTACGCTAACCCTATACAAAGCGGGACCACTTTGCATTTTTTTTATATTCTGGATCTGGTAGTTTATGCTATCATTACTGTAATTACATATTCCACACAAATATTATATTTTAATCTATGTACAGTATTCGTTATTTGATAAATCTCAAATCACGTACCATAGCACAATGTACTTGTTTTTAATAGGGACTCATTAGGCAATATAGAGACAGTGAAAAGCCACGATGGGCCTATCGAGACTGTCCCAGTCAAACGACCACTACCCAACACATAGCTCCAATGCCAAATCCATCAAAAGCACCCCCTAGGCAAACTTGCGTCAATCATATAGTTAGTAACTACAAATCCCAACACAATTTGCTTAAGTCCAAACACTAAAAGTCATTACAAATATGATACCCAAACCATCTACATGCATTTCAATCTAAGTTATCAGAAGATACCACACACTGCCATCACTAAACACATACATAACCACTATATCACAACTAAAACCCGCACGCAATTTCGAGCCTTCGTACAAATATATTATATGATATGCCCAACAAAACCCATACCAAATAAAATGAAATAACTACCGTTAATTCTTAAAATGTTAGCAATCCGAGTCACACTACACACAAACAACGTCCTACTTGGCAGACTATGTACCCAAAAATTTCCAACAACTCCTAATCTTAGATGAATGCCCATGCCATATTCTCTGTATGATCAAGATGGCATGCTTTCTTCTTAATTTTACTGTTATGCCCCCTGGTCTCACCTGTGCCATGCTTTCTATTTATTTCTATGCAAAAATTTATTGATCTCCTGTCAATTATCAGAAAGATGTACAACCATATTTCCTGAACATAAGACTCTGCTAATCTGTCATCTGCCCCTCTGAGAAATCCGCAAGACTATTGACTACAGAAAACAGTCCTTAACTCCCTCTCGAGCCATCTCCTACATAGCTCCTTACCCATCAAACCCCAACAGAAAATCATCCTTGTTGCTCTACCGTAGCCACTCTCCTCTAGCGATCAGACTGAAGCATCTTTTCTTTAAGACTCGCAAGGGGCCCAACTTGTTGCAACCATACTCTATTACTGGCCTAACATATCTATTGTATTATACGATTTAGTTATTGCTTACCTTTGCTGCCCTAGTAAACGTATGTCAATCATAATATGTGCAAACCCAGGCAATCGTTAATCTAGCATTCATATCTAATCTAGCTTACCAACAGCTGATTAGACCTACCTTTCACAATTACTGACCTTATAACACACCTCCATATAGTATATATATCCAATTATATGAATCAATATTTAAATAGATAACAAATTGAATGGATTACTGAAACACCTACACCTAACTAAATATAGATCAATAATCTCATAAATATAATATATAGTATAGTACTATACTACTATATATATATATATTATATATTATATATATAATATATATATATATATATATAAATATATATATATAGTATATATATATATATATATATTCGATATACTATATAAAACTATACACACACTACACGATAACTATATATATTACTATAACTATATATATATATTACTACTATTAGTATACTGCTAAGAACAATATCTGCTATAAAAGTAACGGAGGGTTGATATGGCAATCGTACATGTAATGTCTTTTAACTTGTAGTTAAATAGATTAGCTATACTTGTTCATGTTTCAAACAAATTTCTCAAGCATAAAAAACACAATATAGAGAAATTAACATATCCGTATACCTACAATATACTAGTATATAACTAACTCCATCTAAATACATATACATAACCATAAATATAATCACTATTTCAAACATAACCGCTGATAGAGCAGTTAAAACAACACCCTATATAAATAGTACCTACCTATAATCTAAATAATAGTATACATACAAATATATAATATCAAATACCATATTATAAAATATATAATATACAATATACCGGCATCTAAACTGAACATAACAACATACTACATTAATATTATACTAGTATACTAGTAATGAAAAACAACAATATATACATAATATATTAATAAATATAAACTATAAACAAAAAATAACTAATAACAATAATAATAACAATATTTTAAACACAATAATATATATAAATATAAACAAAAATAATAATATATATAGAACAAGAGACGGGCCTTATTCTCATTTCGGCTTGATATCATGCTTCTTCTTAACTGCTATTGTGCTCCTGTGACTTCCATTGCTACGCACCTACCCCACTAATCTGGGGACTAGGAACCGATATAATAATAATAATCAATATAATACATACCCTCTTTTGACACATCCATAACTAATGAATAATAAATCAATATATACATGAATAATTAATAAGAATAATTAGCTGTAATAACACTGCATATAAAAACTGTTGTTACAAAAATAATAATAATTGAAAATTAAAATTTAATAATAAATATAATAATTTGTATTAAAAGATAATAATAAGTACATACATAATACATAAAAGAATAGCATACAAAATATATTGATATTTATCGGAGTACATCAATTCCTGAAAATATTTAATCATAATCATAATAATAGTAGTAGTAGTCGTTAGTCAAGTCTGTAGAGTAGTAATATGAGGAATAAGCATTTATGCTATGAAATTACCTTTAATACTGTGTAACTGCTTCTATCTATCTATCTTATCTTTATCTTATCATAATCTATCTATCTATCTATCTATCTAAGTCTTCTATCTATCTATCTTATCATTGTTTATCGTATCTATCGTATCTATCTATCTATCAATCTTACCATGAATATTTATTTTGTCATGAAATAAAGGAACTTCTTTTGTTTCGATTTAATTACTTAATGACGGTCCTTATATACCTACATCTGAAATCACCAATTCTACACCGTATCACTGTACATTCACATTCATTTTTCCAAGAAAGTGTCGACCGACCTTTCAAATTAGGCTATCACATTTTCAGTCAATGATAACTTCCATTATAATATCAAAAATAATTTTTATGAAAAAAAAATAAACCCAACAACAAACCTGTAAAATCGAAATAAAAGTAACGAATATCAGGTTACCTTATTATATCATATATTATTTATATTTAGTTCATATACTATATATTATATACTATTTTTATTTCTCATCCAATATATATACATAATTTATCTTGTGTAATATATAGGTTTAAATATAATATGGGGATATATAAATAAACTATGAGGGGGTGGGATAATAGTCAGCATGATAAGCCATATATATAATAGTTAGGTGTAGAGCGCTGATGAGAATATACATTATTTAAGGAGGTGAAGTCAGTAAAAGTATTACGAAATTAAAATAAAAAAATCGGATCACAACTAAGAAAAAAATTAGAATGATTCAGGTTCAAGTTTTAACAGTGACGGACCTGCCACGAGAGTTAAATTGGTATATTATATATTATCTTATATGAAAATACATATAAATGAAAAACAGGGTAACAAGAGAACATTTCCTTTTGCACCTCGAAATTAAATATGGACTAAAGCTTACACGATAAACTGTAATTTAATGGGTAAATTGAGAAAATTCGTAAAATTTTCAAATCAAATCAAATATCAAAAAATCTCAATTAAACTTTTTTAATCCACTTTAGGAAACATTGTATATATATATATATATATATATATATATATATATATACTATATATATATATAACTATATATATACAATACTATATATATTTATTATATATATATATATATATATACTATATATATACTATATATATAATAACAATATATATATACTAATTATATAAAGCATAAACTTTTTTTATTATCATTTGAGAAAATTTGAGGCAGCTAACATGTAAAAATGAAAATTAATTAAATAGTTCTTCCTTTTCTCCCATATATTCTTTTTGCTTTTTTTGTGAGCATTGTCAAAACCAATTCATTTGCCGTTCTATTCCCACACAGTTTGAAAATCTGTAATCACGTCTTTCCTTGATTTGGGTAGAGAGACTGGTGGAGAGCTGCCGAGGCAGCACGGAAGAAGAGAGAAGGACGAGGGAGAGGGGAAAGAAAGGATCCTAACTCTAAAGGAGATAAAGTTGAGGAAAAGGTAATAGATCATTAAGAAAAACTGGGAAAGATATCTTCGGTGTTTAACTAAGAAAACGGGATTAGATGAACAAATATTACGAGAAGCTAACAGGAAATATAAATCGATTTATTAGAGCATTGATAGGTGGTTCGTGGAGAATTATTACAGATCTATTTTTTGTTAAAACCTTATCTCCGATCCTGTAGTATTAACGGATTACTTACACACTTTTATTAACATTTATTATTAATTATTCAGGAAATAACGTGATGTCTAGAGCGTTCTATTAAAAAACACGGGGCCTTACGCCCTCCTCTTTGGAAATAAAACAGTTTTCTCCTTTAATGCGTTTTTTAATCATTTTTTATGATTGCTTTATACCAATTTTTTGTACTTATTGTGAAACAAAAGACCCAATCGTGCTTTTCACCTAATTACTTCAAAAAAATGACCTTGTCCAATGTGAATAAACCATTTATTATATCTGAAAATAATGGTTGTTAACCTACACTATTCAACAAACAACCCGATTATTAAATCTAAGTTAAAATTATACTTTACTAAACTCTACTTTGATATATTTTTGAACCAGTTGCTAAAGTTGGCTGTGATAAATTGGCTAAGTGATTTGTCAATTTGAAATCAAATTCATGCTCAACGTTCTTGTAAATATTAATTAATGTTCAGACACTTATCAGATTTATTAGTTAAGAACACAACCTGGCATTAATTTATTTTTAATTGAAAGTATTTAAGGGAAGAGAGAGAGAAGAGAGAGAGGAGAGAGAGAGAAGAGAGAGAGACGAGAGAGAGAGAGAGAGGAGATAGACGACGAGAGAGAGAGAGAAAGAAAGAGAAGGAGAAAAGAAGAGAGAAAGAACAGCAAAGAGACAATACTATCCTCCTCTG